>PVJO010008512.1:0-74855 GCA_004026905.1 Hystrix cristata | reverse complement strand
TAGGTAGTTTGAGATGACTCTTAAACATCAAGTAGAGATGTTAAATAATTTGGAGGTGTGAAGTTCAAAAAAAGATCTGCACTAGGAATAGAAAATAAATCGTTTTGGTAGCACATAGTTGGTAATTAAAGCCGTAAGACTGGACAAAATCACCAAGCAAGCAAGTGTAGGTGGTAAAGAGAAGGACTGAGCCCTGAGGTGTTCCAAAGTTTAGAAGTCGAAAAGAGGAGCCAAGGAGTTGGGGATTTCGGTCAGTTGTAGAGCACTTGCCTAGCAAGCACAAGGCCCTGAGTTTGATCCCCAGAATGCTCCCAAAAAAAGAGCCAAAAGGAAATCAGGAAAGATGGACTAATGACGTAGTAGGAAAACCATGGCAGAGACAGCTATGTTGAAGCTTACATAGGTCAAATAAGACAAGTTAGGATGAAGACGGAATTAACCATTGGATTCTTTGTGACTATCACATGCTATCATATGCTGAATTTTCTCAAGCCCAAGAAGGTAATTTTAAAGATGTGATATCCATTTTGTCATTCAAATAACTACTGTCACCTGGTTTTTTAATTGTCTTTTTATAAAGTTGTATCATCTTTTTATGTGTTTCCTCACAGTTATGCCTGATCAGTGTATTTTGCAGGATTCTGATAACTTAGTGTACAGCGACCAGATAAAGTTCTTCCATGAAATGCTGAAAATATTTCCTGTATCGAATCTTTTTTTACCTGAGTATAGAAGGGTTTTTACACACACACACCCAAATATATTATGTCTGTTAGTTGAAGTCCTTATATGCCTGACTCTGTTCTTACTGTCTTGGGTATGTGAGCATTTAAATCTTGCAAGATCGAGGTTATTTTCCTCTGCTCTTGCTTGGAAATGCAAATTTTATCTCCTCGTGTCTTAATTTTTTGTATTTCATCAGCCCGTTCTAATCATTTGCTCTCTGTCCCCTACTTCCATACTTGCTCCTCCCTAATCCCAGTGTTACTCAATACTTTTTCCTCCTGTTCTCACAAAGGTGTTTGTCCTAGCTATTAATTAATGGGTTACTGGGAAAGGGAAACAGTTCAAAGACTCTGACAAGAAAGTCAATAATAGTACTTCATCCATAAGTTAAATGCTATCTGTAAGATAAAATACTACCCCCTGCCTCACTGGGACAGGAGGCTAAGTATGAAGGTCCTAAATTCTCTCCTTCTCTACTTATTCTTCTTTCACAACATCCAGGTTACAAGCCTATTGATTGGTGCCACCCACATCAAAGTGGGGCTTCTCATTACCCACACCCGGAACAGTGCTAAACCGATCAGCAGACCAATCCAGTTATCACACCCTTAATTCATATTCATACACCCTTAATCCACATTTACACACCTAGATCCAGCCACCTCCAAAAAGCCCCACCTATGAGTGCACAAGGCTTGTGGGAGACATCTAGACACAAGCCATAACAGTTACTTTAAACACATGGAACAGTAATTCTTTCTGACCTGTTTTCACCATTACTCTTTTGACTCTTGACTTTGTCTTCTTTTTCATATTTTCGAAGTACCAGTGGTACTGGTTTGGGTGAATAGAAGGAAAAAAAACCCTCATATTAAAATCACTGCTAAAGCTAAGTGTAGTAGCGCACACCTGTAATCCCAGCTACTTGGGAGGCTGAGGCAAGAGGATCGCTTGAGCTCACATGTTCAGGAGCAGCCTGGGCAACATAATGAGACTCTCAAGAGAAAAAGTGGCTGCCAAGAAGAGTAATCAGATGAGGTTATAGTTCATGAAAAAAAAAGCAGAAGAAATGATTTTTCAATGGTCTGAATTTTCACTGATGCCTTTCACTTATTCTTTAGATCTGAAAGTGTCCTGCAAGCATTGACAGAAAGATTAGTTTGGTTAGTCAACTTAGTTCTATGCAGCTGATTCTTGAAGATACAAGACCCTCTGTCTTATTTGGTATTACTCATTCTAAAATTGTATGCTCCATTCAATAAGTACTTGGAAGGCCAGCCTGGGCTATATAGTATGTTCAAGACCAGCCTGAACTACAGAGTGAGACCCTATCTCACAGTTAAATATGGGAAACATTTAGGAAAAGGATACTTTTGTCACCCATCAAATAGAGTAAGCACCCAGTACTGGCTTAAGTTGGCACTACAAAGGAGCAAACCACTATAATCTGAAACCTTTTGCTGTCAAATCTTTTTTTTTTTTTTAATATGTTCATGGTAATAGAAGGGGGTCTCATCCCTGAGGCAAAAGAGGATTTGTCAGGAGACCAAAACCAGACGACAATGCTAGAACAAGATTTCAGGGGAAGGGATGTTGTTCTAGTCATTTTTCCTTTAGACATAGACATCAAGAAAAGTTTGGAGTGAATGTTTGAATAAAGTGGAGTGTTAGTGGGATGGGTACACGCGGAGCAGAAATCGTACCCAGTGATCCTTTGTGCTCTGGTGGTGCCATGCTTCTGGTAAGGACTAAGAATGTACTCATTGATTACATAAATGGACACTCATTTCTTTGTGTCTGGATGCATCACTTTGCTGCTTGGCTGAGGCTATAGTTGGCCTTATGTGTACTCAGCTGTTGATGGCTCCCTGGAAGCACCCTGGTTCAGAACCTGGATGTGTAGGTCATGGATGGATGCGACACCATTACCAATGGAGTTAAAAACCTCAGAGTTTATTCCAAGCTCCTAAATGATGGTATCTTTAGTCTATGTTTTAAGTTCCAGGCCTCACTTATCATTCACTGAAGCAGAAAGGCTACAGAATGGTCCTTAAAATAGCTTTCTATCAGTGGCCTGTTGACTTTTAATCCATATGTGATGTTTTTAAGACTCTCTAATTTAGATTCTTAATGCTTGGGCCCTGCTCATTATGGAAGTGATCTAAATCTCCTTTCTTTTAGTTTTCCCTGCTATAAGGGGAGAAAAAGGATTCTCTCCATTATTTTCCCATTGGATTGTTTTTTGTTTTGTGGAGGTTTGTTTGTTTGTTTGTTTTCCTGTCTTCATCATAGGAATTTGGGGTAAATGGATCACAGATGTCTTTTGTGCCTTTATATCGTTGTTTTGAGTTCTGTATATCCCTGGCTGAGCGTTCTCTTTCCAAGCAATTCAGTCTCATTTTGCTCAGTCGGTCTTTTCTAAGGTAATACTTGGATTCTAACTTGAAGATCAAAAGCTTAAGAAACATTTGAAGTGGCTTTGGTTTCATTGACAATGGAATTGCAGTGGGCGGGGGTGGGCAGTGCTTATAGGCTAAATAAAAGCTCTTGGGAAGCCATGTACTAAGAGATGTCTCGTCCCTCTTTCCATAGCACCTTTATCTGTAAGATTAAGCGTTCTGCTGCTGGTATAGTTAATAAAAAATTTCAGCTCCTGTTCAGAGCTGTGTATCTGCCATTCTCTGTTTACTTTTATCCATCTCATCATTTGATTTTTGTGTCCTTCTGTCTTCCTAGGTGGCATTGGCAGGGTGGTCAATGGAGCCTTCATGGTGCTGAAAGGGCATCGATCTATTGTTAACCAGGTTCGATTTAATCCCCACACCTACATGATCTGCTCTTCTGGTGTAGAAAAGATTATCAAGGTGAGACACCTTACCCTTCTCTTCTTTTAGAGAAATTATTACTGTTTGTAATTAGAAGAAACTATAACAATGTATATAGGACCTTGTATCTAAACACACTAAAGGTCTATTAAAATTTTTAATGAGTTTGAAATATTAAAAAATATTGGGAAGTTGATATTAGAAAGTGACTTAAAACCCTTCTTTTGGAACTATTTTTAATACATTTATTAAGTAATTTATGTATTTTACATGTATCTATTTTTTTATTAGAAGTACTATTTGTATCTTTATGTGTTATGTAATTCCACAGAAAAGGGTAGATGATTTTCTTGTTGTGACTAGAAATATATATATATATATATATATATATATATATATATATACACATGAATACATTTTTATATCTCACATACATATGCTTACATAGTTATGTGTGTGCTTATATATGTTCCTTAAAACTTTTGATTGTGCACATAGGTAACTGTATCAAACACAGCTATTTTATGGTAGAGGCCATACAGGTCTCAGCCTAAAGACCTTAGAGATAGCTCTGAATCTCCCAGGGCTGCTGGTCTAATGTCTCATTGTTTTCCTGTAGCCTTTGGTCTACAACTCTAGAACCATTTAAAAACTAGTCACTTCAGAAAACAAAGAAGAACATCACCAGGCTTTGAAACAGATGGTAGCTTCTAGACACTACTTTGTATGCTGTTAAATTTCCAATGGCCTTTCATCTTGAGTATGATGAACTCTGCTTTCTAACCCTCACCTGCAGTTAAGAGAACCATTGTCCCTTTAGTATACACTGTCCCTCCATATGTACTTTGCATTAGTTATTGTCCCGTGATGGCATAGATATTACAAGTGATTGTCAGAACCATAGCTGAGCTATCTCAAGATACTTAAAACAAACAAACATGTAGTTGTGATTGAGACTACTTGGATGTGAATACTGAACACACCAATTCCTTATCAGTTGAATAAACTTACCTTGGCCGGGGAATATTTTTATAGCTGCACCAGAGAGACCCTGCCTAGTCAGTATCCACGCAAGGATAGCTCATGGCCCATCACTCATATTCCAGTTGCTCAAAACCCTTTTTCCATATCCGAGGAACTGAGTATAGGAAAAATGATGAATTTCTGAGGACCCTGTGATAACTCAACTTTTAAGTAAGGATAAATGATATCCCCCCCAAAAATTAAAATTCCTCAATTTTTTTCTTAAAATGAGAGAGGATTCAGAAAGACAGTAACCTGAGAGAGTTTTGAGAAAAAAACTAAAAACTGGCTTTTGATGGCTTTGTACTTACTATTTTCTTTCTTTCTTTCTTAACTATCCAAAGCTAAGTGGTATTTGATGACAAGAAGTAGCTGTATTGAAGCTGAGCAGTGATGCATACCCATAATTCCAGGAGGCTGAAGGAGGCAACTTAGTGAGACCCTGTCCCCAGATAAAGAGGACTGGGATGTACCTCAGTCGCAGAGCATCCTTGGGTTCAAGCCCCAGTATCACACAGGAAAAGGAGGAAATACAGGGTCGGCAGTGCACATCTGTGACCTCAGATACCCAGCAGGCTCGTCCCTAGCCTGGCAGCACGGGGATGCTTCAGCGTGGGGGCACACAACATTAGGCTGCGGGTAGACGCTTCTGTTTCCTTCAGTCCGGCGTCCTCTCTTTAAGCTTTGTTAGTCCTAGAGATCAGGGCTAACTTTCATGGCTGCACTTGTTTCCCCAGAGGGACAGAATGAGACTTCGAGAATATTCCTACCAACTTTTCTTTTTATAGGTGATGAAATTTAAATTATAAATTAACTGTTTGAGGTCACACAGTTAAGGGTAAAACTAGGATAGAACCCCGTTCTTTGTCCCACCACATTCACCATGCTAGTGCAAGGGCAGTGGGCACCTGATTTGATCATCTTAGTAGTCCTTCACTTGGATAGTCATTGAAAGGGCCCTGTGCCTTACACTGCTTTCTCCTCTCCTTCGGCCTGTGACTAATGGGTTGGCACTGTAACATATCCTCTCCGGGCCCGTTACGTCATTGTCTTCTCAGCGCTCTCTGCTTGGGCATCTCCTTTAGAAGAGAAATTCCTTTTTGGCTGCTCATCCTGGGATGCTTCTATGCTAAGTCTCCCCAATTATTGTGTAGTCAGCTGAAGTCCTTACCCTAAAGGTCATAGGTTGGAAACTAGCCAAGTTCTTAAGAAAGAGAAGAAAATATTTTCTCTGCGAGGTTATCCAGACAGCTCTATGGAGCTTACTGCTCTGGGTTCCCATAGGAACCAGCAGGCGTGTGTAGCCATTTGAAACTTAAGTCTGCACAGATGACCATAGTGAGAGGGAAAACAAAAGGCTTTGGAGTTCCCAGCTTTGCTGTCTCACAGGTATCTTCCCCGTTCGCCATCTAGTTGGGAATTATGCAGCATTAAAAGCATTACAGGTGCCAGGCATGATGGCACATAACTGTGATCTCTGTACCTTGAGAGGCTAATACAGGAGGGTCATGAATTTGAGGCCAGCCTGGGCAACACAGCAAGACCCTATCTCAAAAAACCAAAAAGCACTGCAGGCGGGCTAGGAAGAAGACAGATGAGCCTAATTGCAATACTGGCCTCATCTGTCTACTGGAATTACTGCCTTGCCCATGCCTGTATCATCCTGGAAAGCCCTGGAGTCTTGGCATCCTAGACTGTCTACCATCTGTAAAGTGAGGATTTGCTACCCATCAGTGGCTTGGGAATTACCTGTGCCTGACAGTTTCTATTTTAATAAATGTCACTTTCCTGCTTGCTACTTCTGAGAAGGTCAGTGGCTCAAAGAGCATCAGTAATACCGTGTTCTAGTCCAGCTGAAACCTGTTTTTCACTTTCCACTCTCCCTTTTTCCAGTCCTTAATCCTTCACTGCCACTTTTTCTAGCTTGGAGAAAAATCTGTGGCCAGCCTCTTCTTACCCACAACAGGTCTTGTAGATGTCCACACTTAGCAAAAAGAGGATTTTGTTTTATGGTGAAACATAAGGCAAATCCTGGCCTTTTGCCCCTTAAAAGCCCAATATTCATTTATGCACCCCATATTTGTGATATATCTGTGTGTGCCATTTGTGTTAGACCCTGTGGAGAATGTGAAGATAAAGAAATGTAGTACAACCTGGGCTTGGTGGCACCTGGCTGTAACCCCAGCACTCGGGAGGCTGAGGCAGGAGGACTGCTGTGAGTTCGAGGCCAGCCTGGGCTACATAGTGAGTTTAAGGCCAACCTGAACTACATATTGAGACACTGTCTCAAAATAGCCAAAAAAAAAAAAAAGAAAAAAAAGAAACCTACTACCAAAGTACTGTGAAGGAGGGAGAGATTTTTCTCATCTGAGATAATTTCAGTATAGGTTAATATTTGAATTCAGTTTTGATAAATAGATAGACATCAAAACAAGGAAGGACAGAAGATGAGAAGAACATTCCAGGTAGAGAGACGGGATTTATTTCATTGGATCAACTTGTATTTAATCACCGCCTACTATGTACCAGGTGTTGTGCTTATAAATAAATGCTCAGAAGCAGTGGAGAAGCTGTTGAGAAAATGATCGTGTTTGGTCAAAGAGAGGAAGACAAGAAAGGAGGCAGGACTAGGATATAAAGCCAGGAAGGTAGGCTGGGGCAGGCCAGAGCATCTTGGAAGCCACATTAGAGAGTGTAGCAAGCCCTCAAATATCAATTTATGGTCTTATCTGTGCATGTTTACTTGGTGGGTGGACAAACTTTAAATTTGGAGTAACAGTGCAAAGAGGGCTTAGAACTGCTACATCAAGCCTATATGTCCTGGTTACTTGGTAGTGCAGACACTTGACCCTTAATTTCCTTCCACTTGGATAACATTTGAATAAGAATTGAACTTCAGGGTTGGGGATGTAGCTCAGTGGTAGATTAGTTGCCTAAACAAGCACAAGGCCCTGAGTTTGATCTCGAGCAACAACCCCCCAAAAAGAATCAAACTTCATCCTGTTCCTCAGCTGCCCTTGAGCTGAGCTCTTTACCAGGCTTAGAGGGAAAACTGCTCGTTCTTCTTGCTTTTCTCAGAACTCTGCCCCAGGAGGCAGATCCAGCTGCATTTAATAGGTAACCGGAAGTTGATTTTTGTTTTGTGTTGTGTTTTGTTTTTGTAGTACTGGGAGCTGAACCCAGTGAGGGGTACTCTACCACTGAGCTCTTTCCCCAGCCTGATTTTTATATTTTATTTTGAGACAGGGTCTCCTTAAATTGCCCAGGCAGGACTCAAACTTGCAATTCTCCTGCCTCAGCCTTTCTCTATGCTGGGGTTATAGGCATGTGCCACGGCCCCTGGGTAGGAAATTGGGGTTGTTTTTTGTCATTTTTGTTCTTCCCATTCCTCTGCTTCTTAGTTGGTGACTTCTGGAGTAAAGAAACAATTTCACAGATGTTTGAAACTGATGTTTTAAGAACAATGACCAGGCTGGGTATGGTGGCTCATACCTATCATCCTGGCACTTGGGAGGCTGAGGCAGGAGGGTTGCTGCGAATTGAAGGCCACCCTGGCCTACATAGCAAGACCCTGTCTCAAAATAAAAAAATAGGGACAGTCAGTACTTTCGACGTTCAAGTCTCTCCAAGAGTGGGTCTAAAGCTCTCTGGTTATTATATTCATTTGCCAAAAGAAAGAGAAAGGACTATGTTTGCTGGTACTTGGGTATTAAGTGACATCATTTCATCATTCTCATTTCTGTGGGTGAGAAACAGGCTTTCAAGGGTGAAGTTGTTTGCTCAGGACCATAGGACATGGTGGGGCCAGAGTTCCTACCTGCTGCCACACCACAGCCCTCTACTGCCACTTCCTCGAGGGGATGCTAGCTGCCTGGGACTGCACTGAATTTCAGCATTGGATGAGACCCATCCACTTCACCATTTAGAGGCAGGAGCTGAGCCTCACCCAAGGTCACTAGCTAGCTTGGAGCTGAGTGGGAATTCACACTTGTCTCCTGCCTCTTGATCCTGTTTTGTTCCATTACCCAAAGCTTCAGGGATGAACAGTTTACCTCAGCTTAATACATTCCAGAACCCAAGTGAAAGCCGACTTTCTGTGTTACGATTTTCATTCCTAAAGTGAAAACATGGGGCCTGGGTAGATTAGAACCTCAAAACTGGCCTGTGGCGTAGTTAGGGCAGCATCTTGCCCTTACGATTTTGCACTCTCTTAACAAATTCTAAACTACTATGACAGGACATATAAATGTATCTTCATATTAGAGAATATTATTAGTAACATGTTACCATTTTAACACTGGGGAGATGAGAGACTTGTCTCAAAATTAAGAATAAGACCCAAAAATATCCTAAGAAATTTGCCTTTTGGATCCTCACCTTCCTTTATAAGCCATCAAATGTACTCATTTGCACTTCTGTTTGCAGAGATCATCATTTATAGCTAAAGTCTCATGTTAGAGACCACGTCAATATGCTTCCCAAACACTGAGTCCCACAAAGAATTCAAGAATCCCTTCAGACAAACCCTTTATATTTTGCTACATATTTTATACTAACTATATCCCAACATTTCTCAAAATTGGTTCACCTTTTCTTAGCCCTTGAGTGCTTGTTAAAAATGCATGGTCCTATGGGCAAGGTGGTGCACACCTGTAATCTCAGCGACTTGGGAGGCCGAGGCAGGAGGACTGCAAATTTAAGGCCAGCCTGGGGAAGTTAGCAAGACTCTATCTCAAAATAAGATATTTTAAGCCAGATATGGTGGCATGTACCTGTAATCCCAGTAACTCAGGAGGCTGAGGCAGGAGGATCATAAGTTTGAGGCTAGCCTGGGCAATTTAGTGAGACCCTGTCTCAAAAAATATAAAAGATTCCATCCCCAGCACCAAAAAAAAAAAAAAAATACACATACACACACACACACACACACACACACTCACTGGAGATGTGACTCAGTGCAAAGGCACTGGGTTCAATTCCCAGTACAAATTTAAAAAAACAAAAAGAAGGGCTGGGGATGTAGCTGTATAGGTCAGTGGCAAAAAACTTGCCTATCATGAGCAAGGCTCTGGGTTCAATCCCTGGTACTAAAAAAAGAGACAGCACATGATCCTAAGCCATGTAACAGAGCATCTCTGTAATCTCAGCTCCTTCAGAGGCTGAGGCAGAAGGATCATAAATTGGATGCCAAACTAGGCCACATTGCAAGACCTCATCTCAAAATTTAAAATTTTTTTGCTGGGTATGGTGGTGCATACCTGTAATCCCAGCACTCAGGAGGCTGAGCCAGGAGGATCACCTTGAGTTCAAGGCCAGCGTGAACTACATGGCAAGATCCCGTCTCAAAAAAAAAAAAAAAGAATTAAAAAAAATTTTAAAGGCCTGGAGGTATGGCTCAACTATAGCCCTTTCCTAGCATGCTTGAGGCCCTGGGTTCAATCCTCAGTACTGCCTCCACCCCCCTGCCCCAAAAAAGCATAGCTCTGGTACTTATCTGTGACTTAGCCAGAGTCTCTTAAGAGTGGGGCTTGGAGTCCATGCTGTAGTTACTCTTCTGGTGATTCCTGAGCACTCCGGAGTTTGAGAAGCATTGTTTTAAGACTCATGGATGAGATTATGAAGCTAGAGAGGAAGAATGAGTCTGAGTTGGAGCTGGCGGGGAGAAGCAGCTCTAGAAGGTTTCTTCACCCCCTTTGAATGGGGAGTCCACCAAAGAAACGGTCTCCCAGAAACCACCAAGTGAATCATAGCAGGAAGGAGCCTCGGGAAGGTCCCCCCAAGGAGGCGAATTTGTCCTCAGATGTCTTTGGGGAAGCAAGGATTTGTCTTGGAGGACGAAGAATGAGGGGCCGCTGTTCTCTGGGTTGGATGCCATCTAAAGATAGACACCAGCCCGTCAAGCAGGGAAATCACCTGAATGTCATTAAGTTGCCATGGCTACATGAGCTTCTCTGTGGACCAGTCTGGCAGTCAGGTGGAACTAATCATTCTCCTTTGCAGTGACAGCTTAATTACCGTGAACTTGATTTTTGCATAACTTATCCAACCTGTGAAGTTAGGCCTTTGAATCAGACAGACCTGAGTTGGAATCCTAGTTCTGCCGCAACCTTTTCACTATGAAACTGTCCCTAACCAGGGAGTACAGGAGTGTTAAAGGATGTAGCTGCAGTCACCCCTCTGGGAGGAATGTGTGTTACCTGTTCCTGCAGCTAGGAGAAGATCTGGGGAGCAAGCCAGCAGCTCCCTGGTTAAAAGAGCCCAGTTTCCTGGGTAACTGGTGCCTGCGTGTCCAAGAGGGAGCTGCAGTGTAGGCAGCTGGCTATTCTTACCAAGCTCCGGTAAGCAATCCCCACTAGTTAAAAACAGAAATGTTGCAGTTGGAGAGAAGCGGAGCTGCAGGCTGAAATATTAACTGTCAAAGAGGACTTGCTGCTGGCTGTAGTGTCACTTAGGAAATGTGCTGCCTCCCTGGGCACAGCTTCAACCTATTGAAAGTTTTCAACACACCGGCCAACCTTCAGAAAGGCGTCCTCCCTCCTCTGAGACTAAGATTGTAATTTGCAAGCTATTAACAGAGGAAACTGAAGGGGAGGAGATTGTGGGAAAGACAAGGCGTGATTATCCTGGACCTAGAGACATGACCTAGGTCTCTTGATATGAAATTACTCCTATGTTCCAGACCAGACCAGCCTTTTTCCCACATCTTACCCTGGAAGCCTATTTTCTTATGCAACTCACCTGATAAGTCTGGTAAAGTTGTTGGGTTTTTTTGTTTCTTTTTTTTGAGACAAGGTCTCACTATGCAGACCAGGCTAAACTGGAATTTGTGATCCTCTTGCCTCAGCCTCCTGTGTGCTGGCATTACAGGCCTACTGCCATCACCCCCAGCTAGAAAATATAAAGTTGGTTAAGGTGGGGAGGGCCTGGGGAAACCCTGCCTTGGTGTTCTTTATCCCCACTAGCTATAGCATATTTCCAGTCAGTCCTGGTTGCTTTTGTCTTCATCTGTACAGATCTGGAGCCCATATAAGCAGCCAGGATGTACCGGAGACCTCGATGGCCGGATTGAAGATGATTCCCGATGCCTCTACACTCATGAAGAGTACATCAGCCTGGTGCTGAACAGCGGGAGTGGTCTGTCCCACGACTATGCCAACCAGTCGGTCCAGGAGGACCCCCGGATGATGGCCTTCTTTGACTCTCTAGTCCGCCGAGAGATCGAGGGCTGGAGTTCGGACTCAGACAGCGACCTCAGCGAGAGCACCATCCTCCAGCTGCATGCAGGGGTCAGTGAGCGCTCGGGCTACACTGACTCAGAGTCCTCGGCCTCCCTGCCCCGCTCCCCGCCCCCTCCCGTGGATGAATCCGCCGACAGCGCCTTCCACCTGGGGCCCCTACGGGTCACCGCCACACCTGCAGCGGTGTCTACCCCCGCAACGCCCACCTGTGAGGATGCAGTCTCTCGCCAGCAGCGCCTCTCAGCTTTGCGGCGCTACCAGGACAAACGCCTCCTAGCTCTGTCCAACGAGTCGGATTCGGAAGAGAACACCTGTGAGGTCGAGCTGGACACAGACCTCTTCCCCCGGCCCCGCTCTCCCAGCCCTGAGGATGAGTCCAGCAGCTCCAGCAGCTCCAGCAGCTCTGAGGACGAGGAGGAGCTGAATGAGCGCCGCGCCTCCACGCGGCAGCGCAACGCTGCACGGAGGAGGCAGAAGCCACTTCGAGAAGAGCGGCCCAGTGCACCTGCCAAGCCCGCCAGTGCCTACATCGGCGAAGACAACTGCGACTACCCGCAGATCAGAGTAGATGACCTCTCCTCCTCCCCGGCCTCCTCCCCTGAGCGGAGCACTTCCACCCTGGAGATTCAGCCGAGTAGGGCATCACCAACCTCGGACATAGAATCTGTTGAGCGAAAGATTTACAAAGCTTACAAATGGCTCCGCTACTCCTACATCTCCTACTCGAATAACAAAGATGGAGAGACCTCCCTAGTGGCAGGGGAGTCAGATGAAGGGAGGGTGGAAACCAGCCACAAGGACAACCCTGCCCCTTCTTCTAGTAAGGAGGCCTCTCTGAACATCACTTTGGCCCCAAGGCACCAGGACCTGCCTCCGGAAGGCTGCAGCAAAGATGTGTGTAAAGAAGGGACCTCCAGTAGGAGTCCCAGCAGTGGCCCAGGCCACGAGCACAGCAGCCACCCTCGGGCAGAGGCCCCAGAGGGCACCTCTCAGGACACTAGCTATGGCGGCTCTGTAGAACACCCTTTTGAAACAAAGATGCTCAATGGAAAGGCCTTGAGCAAGGCCCTGAGCAGTCGGGGTGAGGAGCCACCCTCTCCCCCTGTCCCCAAGGCATCTGGCTCCGCTCTCAGCAGTGGATCTGGCAACTGTTCTAGGACCCAGTCTGATGACAGTGAGGAGAGGAGCCTTGAAACCATCTGTGCCAACCACAACAATGGACGCTTACACCCCCGGCCCCCTCACCCCCACAACAGTGGGCCGAACTTTGGGGAGCTGGAGGCGATAGCCTGCTCTTCCCCAGGACACTCGGACACTGACCATGATAGCTCGTCCCTGACAGGGACTCTCTTACACAAAGATTGTTGTGGGTCTGAAATGGCCTGTGAGACCCCCAGTGCTGGAACAAGAGAGGACCCCACTGACACCTCAGCCACAGACAGTGGCAGGGCTGTTCATGGCCACAGTGGCCTCAAAAGGCACCGAGTTGAGTTGGAAGACACAGATTCAGAGAATTGCTCCTCAGAGAAGAAACTGAAAACATGATAAATACAAAGGGAAAACTAAAAGCTACAAAAAGTAGCCTAACAAAAAATATTCTTGTTTAGTGAACACAGCAGAAAGGAAAAAAGTATTAAAGGCACGTAAAACCAGGGCCTGAAATTTTGTGTCTGCTGCTGCTCCCTTCTATTCAATATCCACCCGTGGGTCTGAATGTCTAGCTGGCCATTGGCCTGTGTTGTGTTAAGAAAGGGGAAGATCCAAGTAACTCCTTTCTAGTGAGACAAGAGCATAGTGCACCTGTGCAGGAGTCTCTGAAAGTCCTTGTTGAGACATTTGACTTCTTGTCCTGGGTGTGCACGCACTGGCGCGTGTGAGCTCACTGTCTCTGAGACTTTTCCTTTAATTGCCCATCAGCAAGGACCTGTGGGTCTGTAGTGTTTGCCATCTCACCCTGTTCACATGTCATGGGTGTTCGGTTCTTAAGGAGGAGTGCCTATTAGAGCAGATTGTGCAGGTTTGTACCTGAAGAATGTAAACAGGCCTTCAGCCATTGGCCGTGCTACAGAGGAAGTCATGGTTCCTTTCTTAAAGAAACCTTCTATGTTTTCTCTAAGTAACACTTCTTCATTGAGCATATAATATAGAGATACTAAAAGTGAAGCATTTTTAATGCTAGTGAGAGGTTAGCATTTAAGACCAGATTCAACAGCATATAGATCCCTGATAAATTTCTTTTGAATCGAGCAGTGCTGTCCTATGTCTTGAGTTATGGCTAGTCACGGATAACACACTTTTTACTCAGTTAGGTGCTAGTTCCTAAGAGACACTCAGAAGGTCAGGTGCTTCCTTGGCTCTGTCTGATGGAGACTATGTGTACTAGAGAAGGGGAAAGACTGCTCTCCAGAGCTTTGCTGGAGAGGTGTAGTGAAGAGCAGAGTGTGGTACTATAGTCTTTTAATTCAACCCATTGATCAGAATTGGTGGGACTGGCGTCTTCCCTCGGGCTTGCAGTTGGCAGAGGCTGTGGAATTCTAACAGAACTTTGCAGAGCAGTAGGCATCTCTTACAGTGACAGATTCTTACTGAGCAGGTCTGTTAAGGGGCAGAGGGTGCAGGGAGAGGAGTCTTTGGTTTAACTCTTGGCTCCCTAAAGAAATTTGGTTCTATTGTAGGTAGGTTATGTTTGAGAGGGGGAAAAGACCAAAAAAGATTTTCAGCATTGTAATGGTGGTGGTTACAGTCACTTAGTTATCGGTGAAGGGTTGTGTAAGACGGGAAGACCTAAGAATGGTCAGACGTCTTACTAGCACAGACATCAAGAAAGGGAGAATACTGGCAAGAAATGAGGAAGAGAGAATAATATACTTTTCTTGAGCGCAAAGGTACTGGGCAACTAGGAGCCCAGCTGGGGTTGGCACAGAGAGGACCTAATGTGAAGCTATGGTGGCCTCACTAACCCAGCGTTCCTTTTAGATGAGGACCTGTCCTGCTGGGACTGGGACCAAGGGGAGAGGACCTGTGGAGGAGGCTGAAGAAGACTTGGGTGAAGTCAGATGCTGGGGGAGGAGGTTCTTTTCAAAGGACACAGTTGATATGAGTGAAGAGGAGCTGCCATCTTGCTGAGCTTTGCTGCAGGGAGGACAAGCCTAGCATATGTGTGACAGGGCTGGGTGTGAGAGCACTGTTTCAGGAGATGGCATGAAGGAGTGTGAGTAGAGTGGGATGTGTACAGTTCAACACCTGGACTCTTTCTTACTGGGGAAATAGAACGGTGATTCTGTAACCAACATTAGAATTACTTTGGATTTGTAATTAATATGGTTCTATGATTTGTCTTTATTCACAGATAATTGTAAATTCCGGTTTTATAAGCCCAAGTTATTTTACATTTGCTTTTCCAAAGTGTATTAAATTGGAATTTTTAAAATTCTTTATATACAAAAAAGATACAACCAAACAGTGTGTGTTTCTCTTCCCCTTCTTAGTCAGCATACCCAGTCCTTATATTTTGTTTTATGTTCATCTAATCAGCAGGTAGCCTCTCCTGATTTCTCTAACGACAATCCACATATCTTTCTGACAATAAAGAAGTAGCATTCCCTCGGGAACTATTTAGTGGTCATTACAGTTCCCAAATGCAGAACTTCGTCTTTCATGCCAAAAGCGTTCATCTCATTTGAGTACTCAGAAGTTAGAGTTCATTTTAGTTAACATTAGAAACCAAGAAAGATCATTTTTAGAAGGATGCCTTTCGTCCTTGGGGAGAGACTTTCCCAGCACCACAGGTTCAGCGTGCCAGGAGACAGGCCCCACAAAATACCTACCAGGGAAGGCTGAGAAATGAATGTTTCTGTAGCAACTTGGTCCTCACTTCCAGAGATCTTTCTCTCTCTCTCTCTCTCTCTCTCTCTCTCTCTCTCTCTCTCTCTGTGTGTATGTGTGTGTGTGTGTGTGTGTGTTTTGTGGTCCTGGAAACTTGACCTATTCCCAAGGTCCCTTTGCCTAAACTGCGATAGAACGGAGGCCTCAACTTTGAAGATGTATTTAATCCCCGGATTCTTCCATGATAGGTATTTTTGCTAGCAAGACAGATGGCACTGCTTAGGTTAAGAACAGTTTGGAAGCACCTCTTGTATTTTCTTCTGCATCCTGTACATAAAGTTTTAAGTGGCAGTCCCAGGTATGTAAAACTGTTTCTCTCCACTTATATTTCCCACCTGGTTTTGTAAATGATTCTTGAGGACAGTAAGTAAATGAGTTAAATGAGTTGTTGGCTTGGGGCAAATGAAGTTTGCAACTGTGCTTGACTTAATCAGCCGAGAGTCTCTTGTTTTCTGTCAAGGTGCCTTCCTCTGCTGAAGCCTTACCTCCTCACGGTCCTGCCTCTTCTCGCCCAGCAACATTAACTCTTCTCTTGTGTATATGCAAATAAACCTATTACTCACTTCTCCGTCTTCCTGTTCTCTTCCAGGGAAGACTTGGTTGCTTAGACACCCTTCCACCTTTTGTTTCTTGTTTTAATTCTTGCCCAGTTGGAAATTTGCTTCAAAGCCATGCTGAAGACCACAAGATTAACTACATCCATGACAGTGGTCATTGTCACTTTTAGGTATTGGGACAAAGGTCATATCTGACAACAAAATGTAGGCTAGGGAGGTGGTGTCTACTTGGTCTCCTTTACTAGGCTTACAGGGACCCAGAAGAGTGAGACCCTGGAACTGATACTTTTAATAGGTGGAATTTCGGGAGCATTGCAGTGAAGTGACAAACAGCTCCCCACAAAACATGTCTTCCAAATTGCTTTTCCTGACCTGCCTCAGGCATACATTGCACTTATATTCTTTAGGGAGAAAACAAAATTCATATTCCCTGCCTATAAAGCTGGCTGCTACAGTTAACGTTCTTGCCAACTAAGACTCGTTGGGAAAACAAGTACTTCCAAAGGACCACTGTCCTTCCCGTGTGGCCTGAGTAGGCCATGTGCCAGGGTGAATCCTAGACTTGTCCCCAGCAGCAGGATAATGGCTTTGACAAGCTTCGTGGTTCTCCCTGGTGGGATATTCCAGTCAGAGTGCTCACTGGTCCTTGAGTACCTATAGTGGAATGAAATGACATGAATTTAAATCAACTATAAGTGATATTTAATTTTTTAAAAGATCTAGTGCTATTTGCATGGAAGAGAGTATAAGTGAAAAGAAAATCTTGCCATCCGTGCCCTAATGGCTGTCATTATTAGCGCACAGTTAGTAAAGTGCTTCTCAGGATGGAGGCTGACAGGCAAAGGTAACCTTCGGGCCAGCTGGCACAAATGTGGCCAGGGACAAGCAGGAGTTACTCTGTTCAGTTCACAGTGAGGTTAACATGGCCCACGCCAAGCTTATGTTGTAAGGAAATGGTATATCCAGTCTTTCAGATTACGCTGGGAAATGACTCCTTTTATGGTCCCAAGCCATGGGCTCGTGGACTGTGCAGCTGAAATACAGGTTGCTGGCTTCAGGTCTCCTTGATCCACCTCTGTTAGTGCCCCACCAAAGGTAGGGAAAGACAAAACACTTGAGGTACCTAGGTACTCATGCAGAGGTCCTCAGCATGAAAGAAGTTCTTGTGGTCTAGGGAAGTTGGGAGTGATGACATTTTGGGGTGAGGGGTTTAGCAAGACTGTAGTGGAAGAAATGAAGTGGTAGGTGGGCTCAGCAGCTTCCTGGATCTATATAACTAGCATTCAGCATGTGTTAGGATTGGCCTCTAAAACACTTGGTCACTCTAGAGTCGCCAACCAAAATCCCAAACTACAATCCCTAATTTACAATGGATGTCGATACAAATGTAGGACTGGTTTAGAGAAAGTACCTGCAGACCTCCTCTCTAAAATATGTAAATACCACGGAGGGGGTGGAGATTGTGTAACAACCCGAACACCAGCATACTCAAATGTGCCCCAAAGACAGGTAAGTGTGCATACTTGTAATCACAGCACTCTGGGAAGCTGAGGCAGGAGGATTGTAAACTTAAAGCCCAGCCTGGGCAACTCTATGACTTAGCAAAATCCTGCCTTGAAATTTAAAAAGGGCTGGGCATATAGCTCACTGCAAAGGCCCTGGGCTCAGTCCCCAGTAGCATAAAAAACAAGGCGAGTGCATGGCTTATTAGCATACACTTTCATAAAAGTGTTACCCTCTGCTTGACTATTCCCAGACTGGTTACTGACAATATTTGAGGCCTACCCCTGCCTCTTTTTTTTTTTTAAGTTTATTTTATATTCATGTCTGAGTCAATGTTTTCTAACATTTAGTTTCTCCAAGACCCCGCCTTAAACAGTTAAGTTCTTTTCTTCCTAAGAGAAATCTGTGAGTGTGGTGGAAATGGAGCTGAGCTAGCAAGGTAAGGCTGATGGAGTGCAATAAAGTGGCTGTGTGAGCCTTGGGTGTATCACCCGTGGTTTTGGGAACTGCGAAGCGGTGGTCCCTCTCAACCTAGAATCCAATTCCTCCCCTCTGGTTCCTGGTGGTTAGAGGGCTCTCCAGATCCCACTTTGATGAGGATTGATTGATTGATTGGCAGGATCTCCCTATGTAGCCCGGGGTTGGTGCAAACTCTTGGTGGTCCTCTCGCCTCAGCCTCCTGAGTGCTGGGATTGGCATGTGCCACCACACCCAGCCAATCTTCATTCTTGAGATACCTCTCTAGTGCCCACCACATCTAGCTGAGGAGCCAAGAGCTTTGGCAAGTTTACAACTGCTCAGAGCCTCAAACTCCTCTATAAAATACGGAGAGAGGAACTTCTCAGAGAATTGAATGAGCATATGTACAGTGTAAGCTATTTATAAGAGAAAAATAGCCAGGCGCAGTGTTGTGTGCCTGTAATCCCAGCCACTGGGAGGCTGAAACAGGAAGATGGCTTGAGCCCAGGAGTTCAAGGCCAGCCTGGCAACATGGTGAGACATCTCCCCCCAAACTGTGTGCCTGTGTATGTGTGGCTCTTTGCTTCTAGGTGCCATGTAGAAGGAAGGCTTTTTTCATGGGGTCTGCCAAGAAGTATAAAGTAAGTTCTTCAGAGAAAGAATGTACTGCATATTACCAAGTCTGAACCTGAAGCCACAGGGAAAGAGTGAGTTACCCCTTTATAGTGGACCTGACAGAGACCTGGGCCTTCGGCACTACCTCTGACGTGGGGATCTGACGCTCTCTGAGAGTTAGAAGCTTTAAAAAAAAAAAAAAAATCTGGCTGACAGCAAGCTCATAGGTCCTTGCTTGTGACAGCAGGTCTGTAGGGATTAGAGAGAGGGTGGTGGATTTTACTAAGTTAGTCTTAATGTGGTGGTGCTGGAGAAGACCCAGGCCTCAGGAGCTGGGACAGCAAAAATGTTTTCTGGCCTTCAGAGCTAAAATTCTCGGCGCTGGCATTGGGCCAGCCCAAAGAGAATGGGAAAGGGGCAAGCCATGGAAAAGCTCCATGCACGCCAAAGGAGAGCATTGCTCAGAGTTTTCCATGGCGGGGGGCTGGGGGGTGGTTGTGGTAAAATAATATATGATACAAGGAGAAACTAAACCATAAAAATGCAACAGGGACGAAGTCTGAGGAGGCCGAGGGGGAAAGGATCAGAGCTCAATGCCGGACCCCAAAGCACTCAGGGCAGCACTGGAGATTCAGGAGACCTGTGGTCCTTGGAGAGGGCAGGCAGGGAACTGAGTGGGAAGGATGGAAAAGCAGCAATAGAATTACACTTAGGGGGAAAGCTTTTCAGATAAAACATATGTGCCAGAAGAGAACCAGAGCACAGCAGAGGAGAAAGGGACAGCACAGAGGACTCAGTGCTTAAAGAAGCATTTTTCAGCTGACTCTGAAGGGACAGGGGGTAGCTGCAGCATTTGGTTCCGCACCTTCATTTTGGAGATAAGACAGGCCAAGGCCAGTTAGTAGTGGGCCTGGCCCCTGAGGGTACTGTTCTCCACATCTGCCTCCTGGATGTGCTGCTTGGTAGGAGAGCGCTCACCTGACCTTCCCGCCTGTGTGACTACAACTGGGGCTTCATTACAATATGAAGATGGCCTGGAAAGAGGCAGGTCACACTGGGTAGAGCTTTGCCAAAAGAAAGAGTGTCAGTCTAGCTGGAGGTTGGACCACCCTCACCCTAGAAAATCAGCACGATGGCCCCACATTCAGGGCTGTGCCTCTCAGCAGCTCTGGCCACTCCTGGGTTGCTGAATGCTGTCCTGGTTCAGCATCTGGGAGATGTAAAAAACCCTTTGGATAACTTTCAGAGAAGAGTAATAAACATGCTTGGGACTGGAAGAAAAGGTAAAAGTGACCAGAGGGTGGGAGTTGAATTCTTTAGGTTTAGGTATGCAGGGGCTTAAGAATGGGAGGTCTTTCAAGTTGTAAGAAAGGGCCAGAAAAGGAAAAGATGAGTTCTAAATGCAGTCTGCCCAGATGCAGGCCCACGAAGACTGGTTCAAATCATTGTTCTCTTCCTGACTTCTGGATTCTGGTAATATCTTTTCCTCAAACTAGCTGCAATAAGCTCATATTCCTTTGTCTTCACTGCAGTCTTAAGCATCCTTGCTCAAAGGGTACCCTGGCACTTTGTTCCTGAAGCAGCTGTCTGGTTGGCATCCCAAGGGCAGAAGCTGCCAAGGGGAGCTTTAGCAGGGAGGTGGTCAGACCAGCAGGTGCACAGCTGGCCGGTGGGGACGGGGGAATGAGAGTTAGCACAAAAGCCAATGTCTGGATCCTGCCCCTGGCTTATTCTGTGGACACCCACAGAGATGTCCGGCCACGGGCCCTGTCGGGTATTTCCCACGGGAGGCTGGTAGAGTCTAGAGCCAGCAGCCCCTGACTCTCCCTCTTCCCCTGATGCTTGGTCTGGTAGGCAAATAAGACCTTTCCTAAGAGATCACTACCCAAGACCAGAAGGTACGGTATCCTCGAGGCCTCTTCATCCTCCAGGTTAATGTACCTGAAATGAAGAATTCTGGAAAAGATGAGTTCTTGGATTCCACTCAGAAGGAAGAAAAGGAAGTGGGGGGTGTGGAGGAAAGAAGGAAAGGAAAGTGTTGGCCAGCAGATCCTGACATTGGTACACTGAATAATGGGAGAGGGGAGCTGGCTGGAGGGATGAGACCTTCGGAAAGGCAGAGGACCAATGGGGAGCGCACCCCTGGGGTCTCATTCACACAAGAAGTGAAACTTAAGGGATACACTGGAATTTCTAAGGCAGCAGGCATAATAAATCAAGCTATATCTTCATTTAGGAGAGTCAGCTCATTTGGGTCAAGCAAGATGACTTAGACTTTGCTGTTCTAATTGGAATTGACTCTTGTGATTGTTAATCCAGTGACAGATGAAGAACTCTGCCCTAGATACCTATGGAACCAGGGAGAAAGCCTTGACAGGCAGGAAGGGGATCTCTGGCCAGGCACCCGCCTTGAGTAACAGCCCATTCCATTCCTGGAATTCCTGGTGTTTTAAGCTTCAGAATTCCCATCTTCCAAATCTAGAAAGCCAGGCGTGGTGGCACGCACTTTAATCCTCACTCAGAAGGCTGAGATGGGAGGATTGCTTGTGAGTTCAAGGCCAGCCTGGGCCACATAGTGAGTTCAAGGGCTTAACAGCAAGACCCTGCCTCAAACAAGGAAGCAAAAAATTTAGAGTACCAGGAAGCCCATAAAATGATCTGCAGTCTGTGTGGTGCCACTCACTGCATTCTCAAGCTGTGGGAGGCACCGCCCGCTCAGCTGCTGGCGAGGTCCTGCAAGCTGCATCTTGGTACAAGCAGTTCAGAAAAGAGGCTATGAAGTACCACAGTTCTCTGTCCCCTGTGTCCCCTGTGCCCGTGCCGCATGCTCCTCCCTCATCCAGCCCCACAACTAGCCACCCTAGGAGCCCAGGTTGTTACAAATTGGAAAGGAGAGAAAACCTGAGCCCTGAACCATACCTGGACACCTGCCGAGCCCACAGTTCAGGCCTTTCTTGCTCTCAGCCCTCTGTGACTTCAGGGTTCAGGAAGGATTCCACTACCCACTTTCCCAGACTGCTTTCTGCCATACAGACCCTTCCGCACCCCAGGAACTCCCATGGCCCCACACTGTGAGGGGCAGTGGGATCAGAGGGCGAGAGTGGGAAGTGGCACCAGACCCTCCTGTACTCTACCTGCCGTTTCTGGGCATCAATCGCCAACTGCTGCCGCCCCTCCATCCCAGCAGAGAGGAAACTAACAAGCTTATTCTAGCTCTGTATATGGTCTCCCTTAACCCGGAGCCTCTTCCTACTACAAAGAAATCTTCCTTTGTGCTCAGAGTCAGAGCTCAGTCACCTTAGAAGAGGAGAAATAATGCGATAGAGAACAGGACCTTGAAATGGTGGAATGGAGGAGGTCCTGAATAGCATGGGGTGGTAGGAAGAGTGTGGGGCTGGAGGCACAGCTCAGTGGTAGGGTCCATTACACACCATGTGCAAGGCCCTGGGTTCAATCCATAGCACCAAAAAAAGCCAGAAAGACTTAAGTAATCTCTGCACTGTGATGTGGCCCAAGTCACTTTTCTCTTCTGAACCTGAATTTCTTCATACAAAGTTGAATGTTATTGTATAGATTTGTAAAAATGCGTGAAGCACCTCACCCAATGCCCATTAAGCAGTGGGCCCTGGACAAAAAGAGCTGTTATTATTATCATCGTGTCTGCCTTCAGGTCGGACAATCTGTTGACCTTTGGCCCTCCTGTCCATGATGCTGATATTAAGCAAAAGACTGGGGACAGCTGAAGACAGGGAGAGGTCTAGGTGACTTCTCCTCCTAATTCCCTCCCTGTCATGTGTGGAAGTGAGCTCAGTATTGTGAAAGTCAGATTCCCTTTTTGTCCTCCATACTTCTGAGTACAGCCAACCCCAGAAGCTCTCTACAGAGCCTGGTGAGGGGCACGGGGTGGTGGCGTCTGATGAAACCATCCAGACGCTGCCTGTCAGGTCACTGTCAGCTTTGGCCTGCGGAGCAGGCTGTGGCTTAAACTAAGAGAAGTCTGTTGTGAGAAATCCAAACTCAGAAAACCAAAACGAAATGGAGTGGTTCACATTACAGACAAGTAGATCCTTTGCAGGAGACTTCTGATGATGCCCATCTGTTGTGTAAGAGGCACGCGGGTGTAGGGATGCAGAGTAGTCCTGGGGGAGTCTTTCAGAAAGAAACCACGCCTCCAGGGGCCCACAGTGATGTGAGACGCCTGAACTTGCTGCAGTGGTTGACTGAAAATATAGGCCCCTTTCCCTGGAAGAAATGTCTCAGGTGCCTCTACCCTGAGGATTTCGGTCTCTCTGGGAAGCCACCAACGTCAGAGGTGAAAATTCCCAGGGAAACACTTGAATAGTCCCTTTCCTTCTCTTCCTTGTGCTGGGGAGGGTTCCAGCAACCAGTCCCCTCCTAGCACTTCTCCCAGTTACAAAACACAAGTCACTATAGGTCAAAGGTCCTTGTACCCCAAAACAAAAAGTACTTGGGACAATAGTTTCCCTTCAACATTTTGGTCCATGAGAGATAAAGAACAACCTCGCTTACTAAGGCCAGAACGTTTAAAAGGAATTGGTGCTCTAGACACTTGGCAAAGTAGCACGAGACACAAAATACCAAGACGGGTAGGCAGGTGCTCCTCCGCATTAAGCTCCTGGAGTTCTGCAGACCTGCATGGTGAGCGTTTTAGCTATCATTTGTGTGTGGCGAAAATGGACAAAAACAACTGTTGCATCTCCTCCTTGTGTCCTAGTCCACCAGCAGGGGAAATACTGTCCACCTTCCAACACTGCTCAAAGGAGGTGTGCACATATTCGACGGGCCGCACCCTACTCCTGAACATCCCACCAGAGCCCTGAGCAGACAGGTACTGGGCCATCCGCTGTGGGTTTGGATGGTAGCCGGTTGGTGAGGGCAGCAAGTATTCATCCTCGTAAGAGTGGATGTGCAGAGTGCCCCTGCCCAGGGCTGTGTAGCTGGTGAGAGCAAGGATCAGACATACTCATGGCAACATGGGTGGATCTTAAAAATTTAGTGCTGGGTCTGGGGATTGAGCTCAGTGGTTAGAGTGCTTGCCTAGCAAGCACAAGGCCCTGAGTTCAATCCCCAGCACACACACACACACACAAAAAAACACCTCAGTGCTGAGTGAAGGGAGTGATGCAGAATTAAGAACTACGGCCCAAGAAGGGAGGGGTGGGGAAGGGGGGGAAAAAACCAAGATACATCATGTACAGGGTACAAAATAACTGTGATGAATGCGATCACTATGTATACGATGTACCAATACATGTTCTTGGTAAAAAAATAAAATAAAAAATAAAAATAAAAATAAAAAAAGAACTAAGGCCCAGTACCATGCACATAAATAGAAAATGTATATGTGCAGGAGGGGACTACTCATTGTTTCACAAACACATAAAGGGTCTATATTACTGCATATACTAGAGCTGTTACCTATGTGAGGACAGGAAAGAATACATAAACCAAGAGAGGAGAAGACCACCCCAAACAAACTTTACAAGCATATTCATCGCAGAATTATTCATAATGCCCAGAAAGTGGACAATGACACAAATGTCTATCAACTGATGAATGGATAAATAAAAGATGGCATATTTATACAATGGGATATTATTCATCCAGAAAAAGAAATGAAGTGCTGATTCATGCTACAACATAGATAAACTTTGAAAACATGTTAAGTGAAAGCAACCAGTCACAAAAGACTATACTGTATGTTGCGTGATCCCATTTCTATGAAATGTCCAGAATAGGCAAATCTGTAGAAACAGGAAGTAGATTAGGTTTGCCTAAGGAAGGAAGGGAGATTTTTGTGGAAGGGAATTCAAGTGACTGCTACTGGATAGGGGGTTTGTTTGGGGTAATCTGACTTAGATTGCAGGAATGGTTGTACAACTTGGTGAATATACTAAAACTATTGAATCATGTTCTTTAGATGGGTTAACTTCATAGTATACAACTTATAGCTCAATAAAGATGTTTAAAAAGAAAAACTGAAAAGGAGTGAGAATCCTCACATGGGTTGCCCTTGGGTGCTTCCTCTTTAAGCTTCTGGTTTCACATAGGAACCAGATGAGGTTCACCCACCTTGACCCTGCCCACAGGCCATTGCCCTCAAGTGGCCACTTGCCTCTCCCCCCTCAGGCTTGGATACCCAGCGCGGGGCCAGAGGGCCCTGGGGCTGACTCGAAACTGGCTCCCAGGAGGACTGGCTGGCTCCCTCCACTGCCAGCCCCCAGACTGCTTCCTCCACTGCCTCGTGATAGATGCTCACTGCCAGCCTGCGACTGAGGCTTTCCTCACAGTGGAAGTTGGAAGGAACATTCAGGACCTCTGAGGTTCTGTTACCTACCAGAAGTTTATTGTCAACAGTATGACTGGAAAAAAACGTGTATAGGGCTGGGGTGTGACTCTGTGGTGACGTGTTTCCCTGGCATGCTTGAAGCCCTAGTTCAATCCCCAGTACCAAAAAAGGAGACATGTTTCCTTCCTAACTTTGCCAGTGTTTAGCTGTGTGACTTTAAAATGCTATGTAACCTCTCTGAGCCTCAGTTTCTCTCTAGGAATGGGCAAAAAATTAGAGAAGTTTTTGGAGGTAAATGAAAATAATCAAGAGACATATATATATGTATATATATGAAAACTCCTAGTACTGTACCTAATGTATAGGCAGTACCTGATAGATATTTGCTGAATCCCAAAAATCTAACCGGCTCTTCCAAACAGACAACCAAAAATACCAATATAGTCAATAGCAGTTTGGAGAAATTGCTAAATGGGTCCAGATCATGGGATATAAAGTCATAGTTCTGACTGAAATTCTATTATGTTCCGGACAGTGCTGGGTTCTGGGAAACAAAGATGAATGAAGTGGTTCTGTGAGTCTCTCTCTTGGGTGCAAGTGACAGAAGTCCAACTGACGCTGCAGCAGCCGGCAAGGGAATGCAGCAGCCTGCTGAGTTGAGTTGTTGGAACTTGCTTTCCTCTTTCACATCATTTTCTGTGCATGAGTTCCTGCTGTACAGCCTGGGGAGATCGCCCTCCTGCTCGGCTCACTGACATAGGTGAGAAATGAGGACTCTCCAGACAGCTTCCCAGCCTCCCTTTCTGTGGAAACTGAGTGGGTACGTCCCGTGGAGGCTCGTACAGGGTGTGGTTGCAGTCAATGGGTGGAAGTGACAAGGTATTTTCCATCAGAAGTCCAAGCACCTCGGTGCCTGAAGGAAGTCTTAGCCCACAAGGAGATGGGTGGTGTAAGTGACATAAAATGCAACCCAAACTGCGTGAAATGATGGTGATCTATTGGCTGCCAATGGAAGGGAAAAGTTCCTTGATATAGTGGCACTAAGGTTTATCAGGGCTCTATCTCTTTCTGTGCGAGTGTCTAGGTTCTGCCGTGCATGTGCATCTACTTTGTCTCAGGCTGGTTTCCTCTCCTGCCTCACTCAGGTAGCCACGACCATCAGCCAGAACAGCACACTGCCCTTTCCCATCTGGGGACAAGGCAGGAAAACTTCCTGCAGCCCCTGAAGGACAGTCTGAAGGCTGGCTCTGCCCGGATCACAACTCCCGGGGCTGCTTGGGCACAAGGCCTGGTGCCGGGCTAGTGGACCCAGCTTTGGTGAATCAGAGCCCACCTCACAATGAGCGAGAGTGGCTGGACACTGAGGACAGGAACTCAGTGCCTGCCACAGGGTCACAAATCTCACCGGCAAATCGAAGACTGGCCATCAACAGTCTTGGCTGGTTGCAGTCAGCTGCCTTTGTGTCAGTAATGACATGGAGGCTGGGGATTTAGCTCAGTGGTTCGAGTGCCTGATTTGTAAGCACAAGGCCCTGAGTTCAATCCCCAGCATGGGAAAAAAAAAAAAAGTAATAGAAATTTGACTTGCTATAGAACACCTACAAAAACATCCACAGTAATGACGTGGAGGCCTTGGCAGGTAACCAACACCCCATCACTAGGGAGACTGAAGCCGAGTGATGCCGTCACAGCTGTAAAAGGAATGCCCATGTGATCCAAGGGAGCTCTGAAGGCCCTATAATTGGCACCCGAATGCTGTTGGAGAGGCCCCACAGTGAAGCAGGGGAGGGCCTGTCCTGTCCACTTTCCTGGATCCGTCATTTCCCCAGAGATGTTCTGGCTTCCCCTCTGCTATCTCCTCCTCCCTGCCCGGCTCCCAGGCTGAGATGCACAAGCTGGGGCTGATAATTGTGTTAGTTCAGTTTCCTCCTGGCCCTGCCCTCCCCATAATCTGATTTCCAAGGGAGGAGGGACGGCAGGGTCCAGGCGCAGGAAGACATTCGCTCCCTCATGTCTGTTGGGCCTGCTAATTTGATAGAACTCCTTCTTGATCTTCCACAGACCCCCATTAGAAACAGATCTCATTTGGTTTCCACAGCCCTGATCTTGGCAAACTCTCCTGGTCTCAGCTTAGAAGGAAATTCAGCTTCCAATTCAAGTTCTCTGTAAGCAAGTTAAGTCTTCATTGTAACAGTAGCAACCAGTGATTGAGTCCATACTATGTGCAGACATGGTGGTAGGTACTTTTATCTGATGACTTACTATGTGCACTGTCACCCTTGAGAGACCACAACTGTTCCATGTTAGGTAGGACTGGGATTGTTACCTTTCGTTGATGGTCCCTTTCATGGCATCCTCCGTTTTTCTGAGTGGATGCGCCCTTGGGCGGGACTTTGGCCAGCTCTCGTGTGACTCTCAAGAGTTGCCGTGTTCCTGCAACTACATACTGCCCAAGTGTGAAGTAGCATCTGACTCAAATGTCCTCTCCTACCCAAGGACTCCCAGCGTCAACAGCCACTCTGGATACACATTGGGACTGTCCTTCACCATCCCATGCCATTGCCCTAACAACTGCCCATAGCTACAACCAAATCTAAAGTTCAGCCTGCCGGGCGTCCCAGAGGGTGCATAGTAGAGCAGAAAGGAAAATACAGGGTCCTGGAGAAAAGCCGCTGTGAGCCCTATTAGCTATGAGACCCTGGCAAGTGACTTACACCCTGAGCTGAGGCTTCCGCACCTAGAAAATGGGACAGTATAATCTACCCTGCAGACCAATTGTGAGAATTAAACGAAGGACACACAGCTGAGTCTCCAGTCTCACGGCCAGAGGTGAAAATTCCGAATCACCCCCACCCACCTGTTTTCCCAGAGCTGGAACGGCCTTGGAGCCTGGTCATCACCTGCCTGCCCTGGACTTCCCTTCCAGGAGTCCCAGGTGCTCACAGTGCTGAGGGAGGGAGGGGCTGGCGGCTGGCTCATTCATTGCGCGCAAACTGGAGCCACCCATTTGCTCCTTGATGGTCCCTGGCCCCAAAGAGCTCGTGTTCTCAGCATGCAAACAGACAACAAGCAAATCAATGGGTAAGTATATGAAGTACCATGTAGTGACACACGCTTTGTCCCAGTAGCTGTGAGGGACAGCAGAGGTGCTGCTGTCATTGCCCGCCCACCGCCCAGGATGTGAAGAGTGATTCCCAGGTACCGCGTTGCCAGGCAGCAGGTGTGGCTTCCCCAGGCAGCCAGCCTGCTTCTGGGGTCAACAGGGCACCACAGTCACATTGCCCCCAACCCCAGAGGAGCCCTTCTCCCAGGCTGCATCCGGGGGCCTGAGCTCAGTCCCCACTCTGCTGCCCCCTCTGCCCTCAGGTCCAGCCAGCCCCAGGCAGTGGGACCAACAGGACATCGACTTGCCCTCCCCAAGGGCCCTGGGCTCAGCTGCCTGGCTGCTGCCCTGCCTCATTCAAAGCTGTCCACACACTGTCCCCCAGGGAACTTCCCTGTCCACTGGACTCGCCTAGCAAGCCCCCCTCAAATCCACCCCACTGTGGACTCCCTGAACCTCTCCCTTAGCCTGTGTGGTCTGTGGAGTACATCCCACCCCATCGTGTTTTACAGGATAACTCATTTCTTTCTGTCCACCCACATCATGAAAAATTGAGCTCCATGAGGACAAGGCTTGTATCTCTTCTTCACCTCCCACAGTCCCAGGCACATTGAGAGCCTTCAGTACAGGCATGATGGCCGGCTGAATGAATGGAAAAATCAAAATACTCTGTTTCATTGTATTCTGCTTAATTTTTTTATTTTAGTTTGATTTTCTGTCCGAGGGTCAAGTATTAACTTCCTCGTACAGTTGACCCTCTGTATCTGTGAGTTCTGCATTCTTGGGTTCAAGCAAAGACTGGAATATTGGGAAAAAATTGCATCTATACTGAATACATACAGACTTCTTCTTATCATTATTCCCTAAAAATACAGTGTAGCAACTATGTACATGGCATTTATATTATAAGTGATCTAGAGAGATTTAAAGTCCACAAGAAGATGTGCATAAGTTACATGCAAATACTATATTTACATAAGGAACTTGATCATCTGCAGATTTGGGTATCTGTGGAGGACCCTGGAATGAATCTGTTGAGAATACCAAGGGATGACTGTGATTTGAATTTTGAGCATCATTTGCATGTTATTTTATTAGATTACATCAGAGAACATGGCTCATTAAATCTCTACTTTTAAATTTTTACAAAGGTTTTTCTCTAGACCTAAGCATGACTGATCATTTTAAAGCATTTTATGCAGGAAAGTGTTCAAATATGCACAAAAGTAAAGCTAGGCGTGATGGCACACAGCTGTAATCCCAGCATTTGGGAGACTGAGGCTGGAGGATTGCTGTGAGTTTGAGGCCAGCCTGGGCTACATAGTGAGTTCAAGGCCAGCCTACACTGTATAGCGAGACCCTGTTTTAAAAAAAAAAAGGCACAAAAATAGCATAATATATGAAATCCCGTATCCCTATCACCCAGGAATTATCCATGATTATCGACTCATGGTCAATATCGTTTCAGTAATACCCTTCTTATTGTTTTGAAACAAATAGCAAACATTGATTTTTTTTTTGATACTGTCTCATGATCACAGGGCAAAAAATATTCTGTTCAATAGATGTAAAACTTTTTTTAAATGTAAAATTATCTGTGTGAATTTGAGTGCTTTCATTGTATTATTCAAATCCGTTAATGATTCTTTTTTAAATTACTAGTACTGGCTGATTATGAATGAGGAGTACTGAAACATCCCACTTTAATTTTTATAACTTCCCCTTGCATTTTTAATAGTTTTTGCCGTCTATAATTAGCCTGTATTTGTTTGGTACACGCAGGTTTATAGCTGCTTGCAGGCTAATACTTTATTGAGCACTTAGGCTAAAAATAGTCTGGAGGGAGATAGGGCTGTGAATAAAAGTCCCCTTCCCATTGACATCCAGATGAGAACAGAACGAGAATGGACCGTCTCAGGAAATGACCCTTGAAAATGAGGGTGGAGACTGGAAATGCTATGTAAGCGCTCCCTAGAGAGAATTAAATACCAAAACCCTCTTACCAGAGGAGGGAGGAGGAACATTAAACTGCGTTGGAGGAAGTACCATAAGTCACCCGGGAAGGTTCTCACAGCTCTCAGGACCTGCGGCTGCCTTAGCACAAGTGGCTCTTGGGACACTGTGGGACGAGGAGAGGGGAGAGATACGTGGGTAGAGGAGGCTGCCAGACCCCCTGGCTCTTCACACTTAAATCCTTAACCATAGTGGTGTTAGTGAACTACTCTAGGGTTAAGGGATTAAGGGAGATGCTTTCTGGAAAAGTTGATATTCTCTCCCCACCACCACCCATAACAATAAGTTAAATTTTCCTTTCTCTGCATTTTGGCAAATTTTTTAAAAACTGAGGTATAACCAGGCACAGTGGCACAATCTGTAATCCCAGCTATTCAGGAGGCTGAGGCAGGAGGATTAAAAGTTCAAGGCCAGCCTGTGCTACATAGTGAGACGCTGTCTCAAAATAAAACTTAAAAGGGACTGGAGATGTAACTCGGTGGTAAAATACCCCTGAGTTTGATTTCTTGTGCTGAAAACAAAAACAAAATTGAAGCCAAGAAGACAAGCCTGCAGACAGTTAGCTTGTTGAGGACACCACCCAGCGAGACCTGGACTCTTGGTCCGCACGGTGGAGGGCCTCCCTCCCACACCTGCTGACCAGCGCACAGAGGCTCAGGAGGGGAGTGAGGGTGGAGGCAGGACAGCCCTCACCTCCACCAGGAAGGTCAAAGTCTGTGGAATGGAAGTCCAGGGCCCTGGGTTTCAGTCCTCCGCCAGCCACAAAACCTCCCCTCACCCACTCAGTGTCTTCATCTGTAAAATGGCATTGTAAAAATGTCCCCGATAGTGCATACAAAAGTGCTTTATAAACCCTCAAGTGCCATTGCTCTCATAGATCCCCACGTGCCATAAAGGGTGTGAGTCCACAGGCACTGTCAGCCGAGGCAGGTGACTGGCCTTTCTGGGTTCGATCCTGTGGCATCCTGCTTCCTTTACAAGGTAGGAAACTGGAGTCTGATGGGAATCCTGGAAGGCTTTGATTGAGCCTCTTCACCAGTTCAAATACAAATATTACTTATTTGGGGTTTATTGTTGCCTAGTAAAGTGCTAAGAATTGTCTGTGCAAGCTCTCATTTAGCAAAACTACATCATTGCTGTTATTGCTCATTTATACAGATGAGGAAACTGAGGCTCTGAGAGTGTTAGGTTATATAGCAAGTAACAGAGGTAGAGTTGGAAGCAAGAGTTAAGATTGTAGAATGTGCACTCTTAACTTGCCTGAGAGCCCCTGAACCTTTGGGACCCTTTAATTTCTCATCATGAAGGAGACGTGATATATGAGAAGGGTTTGGCATATACCGTGGTACATGGGCCATAAATGTAAGTTCCCTTCCACATTATATGTGCATTGAGTAAATGTGTAGGGATACATATTTACCCTGCCGCTAATGTGGCTGTATCCTTTTACATGTCTGCAGCTTCACATCCTTGCCAATACTTGTTAATTTTAGCCATTCTAGTGGGTGGATTGTGGTGTCTCCTTGTGGTTATACTTTCCATCTCCCTGGTGGCTAATGATACTGAGCATCTTTTTAGATGCCTATTTGGTATGGATCTTCTAGTGATGTGTCTGCTCAAACCTTTATCCATTTAAAAAAGTCAAGTTCTTTGCCTTCTTATTTCTAAAACATAAGAGTACTTGATATCTTCTGGGTATAAATTCTTCCTTCAGATGCATGTAGTACAAAGATTTTCTCCCATTCTGTAGCTATCTTTTCATTTTCTTAAATTTGTTTCAAAAAACAGTATGTTTATGTTTTGACAAAGTCTACTTCATCAATTTTTCTCATTTATAATCTGGACTTTTTGTGTCCTAAGACATCTGCCAAACACAAGATTATAAACAATTTGTCTCCTATGTTTTATTCCAGAAGCTTTAGAATTTAAGACTTTTACCTTCAAAACTGTAATTCATCTTGAGTTTCTGTAAAAGACGCACAGTAAAAGTTGAAGTTCCTTTTTTCCCCCATATGCATGCCAAGTTTTTCCAGCACCATGTCTGGAAACATTGTTTCTGCATTCGATGACCTTAGCCTTCATCAAAAAGTCAACTGACGAGGCTGGGAATTTAGCTTGGTGGTTAGAGTGCTTGCCTTGCAAGCGCAACGCCCTAAGTTCGATCCCCAGCACCAAAAAAAAAAAAAAAAAAAAAAAAGTCAACTGACTATGTATGTATTGGTCTATTTCTGGACTCTATGATATTCCAGGGATCTATCTTACACCATCACCACACTTTCTTGTTTATGTAGCTTTGTTACAGATTTTGAGATCAGATCTCCAACTTTGTTCTTCTTTTACAACATTGCTTTGTTTATTCTAGATCATTTCTAGTTCCACATACATTTTTGTTTTGTTTTGTTTTGTTTTTTTGGCCCTAGGGATCAAACGCAGGGCCTTGTGCTTGCTAAGCAAGCACTCTAACCACTGAGCTAAATCCCCGGCACCCCACATACACTTTGAGTGAGATTGTCAACCTCTAAAAAAAAAAATTTTAAGCCAATTGGCATTTTTATTGGGATTTCCTTTTACAAAAAACTTAATTTAGGGTGAATTGACATCTTAACAATATTGAGTCTTTCAATTCATAAGCATGGTAGATTTCTCCACTTAATTCCTAAAATTTCATAGCAACATTTTGTAGTTTCTCTATACAGAGTTCCTCACATGCATTTTGTTAAGTTTATCCCTAAGAAATAAAGTTTCTTGCTGTGTGTGGTGGCGTATGCCTGTAATCCCACCACTCGAGAGGCTGAGGCAGGAGGATTGCTGCAAGTTTGAGACCAGCCTGGGCTACACAGTGAGTTCAAAGCCAGCCTGGGCTACATAGTGAGACCCTGTCTTAAAAAAAAAAAAAAAGAAAGAAAAGAAATAAAGTTTCTTGATGTTATTATAAATGATATATTTATATTTTTCTCAAATTATTTATTGCTGGTATATAGAAAATCAGTGGATTTTTGTATGTTGACTAGTCATGTGACCTTGCTGAACTAACCTGTTAGTATTGGTCTCTTTTCGTAGATCCCTTGTGACATCCAGATTAGGTGACTATGTTATTTAAGAGTAAGGACAGTTTCCTTTCCAATCTGTCCTTTCTATCTTTTTTTTTTTCTTTTTTTTCTTTTTTAGGTGGTACTGGGGATTGAACCCAGGGCCTTTGAATTGAGCTGGGCTCAATCTTGCAATCCTTCTGCCTCCACCTCCAAGAGTGCTATGATTACAGGTGTGCACCACTGTGCCCAGCTTGTACGTCTTTCACTTCTAGTGTACCCATTTTGCACCATGTAGGACATCCAGTAAAATGCTGAAAAGAAGTGGTAGAGCAGGACACTTTTCCCTATTCCCAGTTTAGATGGGAAGTGGTATTATGTTATAGATGGCTTTTATTAAATTAAGAGGTTTCCTTTCTATTTCTAGTTTGCTGAATGGTTTTTGAATTTTGTCAAATATTTTTTATAACTCTAACGAGATGGTCGTATCGCTTTTTAAAGATCGCATTAGTGTGGTGAATTTCATTGATTGATTTCTTGGTGGTGAACGAACCTTATATTCCTGCGATAAACTCGATTTGGTCAGGCCTCATTTCCCTTTCTCTCTGTTGCTGTATTTGATTTTCTGAAATTTTGTTAAGTATCTATGCGTCTATGATCGTTAGGGATTAATTTCTTTTCTTGTAGTCTTGTAATCAAATCTCCTGTCTGATTTGGGTATCCATGTAATGCTGGCCTCAGAAATGAGCTGAGCAGTGTCACTTTCCCCTTCATTTTCTGGACGAGTTTGTGTGGAATTGCTCCTGTTTCTTTCTGAAATTTAGGTGGAATTCTCCACCGAAGCCATCTGGTCCTAGAGTTTTCTTTATGGGAAGATTTTCTCAAAAGTCTAATTTACTTTAAACATTTCAAAATTGAGATAAATTTCACACAACATAAAATTCACCATTTTGACTATTTTAAAGTTTATAACTCGGAGATTTTCTGTTATGCTCACAATGTTGTGCAACTATCACTATTATCTAATTTCAGAACATTTCCACCATTCATTCCAGAAAGACACTTCAGGCCTCCCAACTTCCCTTTTCCCCAGTTCTGTTAACCACTAATCTACTTTCTGTCTATGTGGATTAGAAATAACACAGTATGTGGACTTTGTGTCTGGTTTCTTTCGCTTAACATTTTTTCCTTTTTGAGACAGGGTCTCACTATGTAGCTCAGGCTGGCCTCGAACTCACTATGTAGCTCAGGCTGGCCTCGAACTCACTATGTAGCCCAGGCTGGCTTCAAACTCATGGTGATCCTTCTGCCTCAGCCTCTCAAGTGCTGGGATTACAGGCATGTGCCACCACAGCCATCTCACTTAACATAATTTTTTCAAGATTTGGTGCTGTGTGTAGTTTATCAGTACTTCATTAATTGCTAACTAATCTTCCACTGTGTGAAAACACTACATTTGTTTATCTCTTCATCAGCTGATGAAAATTTGGGCTGTTTCTGTTCTGGCTATTATAAATAATGCTACTGTGCACCTTTGTGTACTAGTTTCTGTGGGGGGGTTGTTGCTGGGGATCGAATTCAGGGCCTTGCGCTTGCTAAGCAAGTACTCTACCACTTGAGCTAAATCCTCAACCCCTGGTTTTTTTGGGGGGGAGGTGGATGTACAAGTTTCTTTCTTTCTTTTTTCTTTTTCTTTTTTTTTTTTTTTTTTTTTTTTTTTTTTTTTTTTTTTTTTTTTTTTTTTTTTGGTGCTAGAGATTCAACTCAGGGCCTTGCACATCCTAGGCAAGCACTCCATCCATTGAGCTAAATTTCCAGCATGGGAATGTACAAGTTTCTATGTGAACATGTATTTTCAATTCTTCTGGGTATATACCTAGGTGTGGAATTGCTAAGTCTTGTAGCAATCCTGTTTAACTTCCTGAGGAACTACCAAACTGCTTCCCAAAGTGGCTGCACCATTTTAAATGCCCACTAGCAATACATAAGGGTTCTGATTTCTCCATACCTTAGCCATAACTTACTTTATGTTTTATTTCTTTCTTTTAAAAAATTAATATAATCATTCTACTGGATGTGAAGCAGTATCTTATTGTGGTTTTTTAATTGCTTTTTCCTAGTGATTAATGACATTAACATATTTTTAGTGCTTATTGGACAATTTTTAAATCATCTTTCTAGACACTCTATTCAAATCCTAGGCAAGTGCTCTACTCCGGAGCTACACCTCCAGCCCATTTATTTTGAGGCAAGGTGTTACTAAGTTACCCATGCTGGCCTAAATTTGAGTTCCTCCTGCCTCAGCCGCCCAAGTACCTGGGATATCAGGCATGTACTGTCATGCCCAGCTCATTTGCTCAATTGCAAAGTGGATTGTTTGTCTTTTATTGTCATTTATTGTTGAGTTGTAACAGCTCCTTACATATTCTGGATTCTAGCCCTTATCAGATATATGATTTGCAAACACTTTATCTGATTATGTGAATTGTCCTTTCACATTTTTGATAATATCCTATGATGCACAGTAATCTATAATTTATTTTTTCTTTAGCTGCTTGACTATTGCCTAGTCTAAGATCACAAAGGTATATATATATGTTTTCTTCTAAGAGTTTTGTAATTTTAGCTCTTACATTTAGATTTTTGGTTAATTTTAGACCTTTTAGATTCATTTTTGTATATAATTTAAGGACAAGGTCCAACTTCATTCATTTGGATATTCAGTTGTTCCACCACCATTTGTTGTGAAGACTGTTCTTTCCACCTGTTACAGTTCAGATATAAAATGCCATCTGGAAGCCTCGTGTTTAGATGTAGGGCCTGGTCAGAAGGGTGGGGCACTGAGGGTGTGACTTGGAAGGATGTATTCTCCTCCTCCACTCCTCCGTGTTCTCTGCTTCCTGACCAGGGATAACAAGAGCAGCTTTCCTCTGTCAAGCCCTTCAGTCTTGCCATTTGTGTCACTGAGCTGGTTGACCATGGACTGAACCCACTGAAACTATGAGCCAAAATAAACATCTTCTCCTTCAGGTTGTGGGTATTGAGTATATAGTCCCAATGACAAGAAAGCTGACTAATACTGACAATTGATACCAGGAGTGGGACCACTGCTGGGACTGTACCTGACCATGTGGTTCAGAAGCTTTTGGAATTGGTTTGCAAGAGGAGTTTGGAAAGGTTTAGAGATGTTGGCTAGAGAAGCCCTAGCATGTTGATATGTGATACTGGTCAGAACGCAGAAGACCAGAATGCTGGACAGTAAAAGCCAGATTTGTAAGATTTCAGTTGGGAACAAGGGCTCCTTAACAGTTGGACTACAGGCCATGTGTGTTATACTCTGGCAAAAAATTTGTCTACATTTTGCCTGTGTCCTAAGAGTTTGCAAGAGACTGAGACTAAGGGCAGCAGACTAATTAATCTGGTAAAGGAAATTCCAAGGTAGCCCAATGTTCTGACTGTGGCATAGGTACTGCTGGCTGCTTTTAGTGAGAATCAGGATTTATAGTGAGAATCAGCTGAGTAAAAAGCAGAGCCAAGTGATGTGAAGCTTGGCCAGAAAAAAGAGCACCTATAAAGTTGAAGTAAAGAAGACTGTGGTTACTGAAAATATCATTAATAAGAAGCCAAGTACTTTGCATCAGGACAATAGGAAAGATGGCTTGAGGACATCTCAGAAATCAGCAAGACCCCACCCACCACAGACTCAAGGGTGCAAAACTAAACCTTTTACTTGAGAAGAGAGTCCCTGGGATGCCTGCTCATTCAGGGCTGCCTGAGGAAGTATAAACCCAGGTGCGGCCAGCCATACAAAGGCCACTACAGCCACTGTCCAAGGCGGCCCAGCTACTCCTCAAACTGTTGGGTAATCTTATATCATCACAGAGTGCTAGTTTTTCATGCAAAAGTGTGGGGTCATAAGGCTTCCATCCAGATTTAACAAGAAGGCCAAAGAAGCTGGGCAAAAATGTATGACAGGGTCACAATCCCTGCCAGGAGCCCAAGAAAGGAAAGTGTGTGAAGCTGCAGGAGTGAAGCCAAAGGTATGATGGAGACCCCAGAAACTCAGAGATGTCAGGAATGTAGAACATCTGCTGAGGAAAGCTGCAGGCAATGAGCAGAACAAGCCCAAGAGAAAGGTCATGTTAGCCGCAGCCAGCAAGGATATAAGGGCAGGGCTGCCCAACCCTCTGGAGCTCACATCTCACTACAACCTGCCCCAATTGCTAAACATGAAACTGCAGGATTTAATGTTTGCCCTGCTGCATTTTGGTCTTGCTTTGGTCGGATTTCTGTTTAACCCCCCCACCCCGTTCCTCCCTTCTGGAATGGGAGTGTTTACCCTGTGCTATTATATGTCAGCAGTGTTTAACTTTCTTTTTGATTTTTACACTTGATCTTAGCCAAACGGCTGAGAAGCGATCGTTTTGATTTTTATAGGACCTTGCATATAAGAGTTTGCCTTGAATCTCAGAAAAGATTTTAGACTTGGACTAAATTTACGGTAATGCTGGAGCCGTTATGACTTTGGTAACTCTTAGAGATGGACTAAATGTGTTTTGCATAATGAGATGGGCATAAGTCTTTTGGGGACCAAGGGTGGAATGTTATGGTTTAGATCTAAAACATCTAAAGTCTCAAAGTTTGGAGGTGGGGCCTAGCTGGAAGGGATAGGGCACCAGTGTATGACTTGGAAGGTGTATTTTTTTTTTTTAATCTTTTTGAGACAGGGTCTTATTTTGTTTGGTTTTTTTTGGTGCCAGGGATCGAACTGGGGGACTTGTGCTTGCAAGGCAAGCACTCTAACCACTGAGCTAAATCCCTGGGCCCCCTACAGGGTCTTGTTATGTAGTTCAGACAACTGGCCTTTAACTCACTAGCCCAAGCTGGCCTTGAGCTCATGGCAATCCTCCTGTTTCAGCCTCCCAAGTGCTGGGATTACAGGCATGCCCATCACACCAGGGCTGGGAAGGGTGTATGCTTGTCCACTGTTCCTCCCTTCTCTCTCTGCTTTCTCTCTGCTATGATGTGAGGAGTTTTTCTCTGCCATGCCCTTCAACCATGCCATTTCTGCCTTGGAGCCAGCCAGCCATGGACTGAATCCACTGCAACTGTGAGTCAGATGAATCTCTCCTCCTTTAAATTGTGAGTGTTGAACATTTAGTCTCAGTGACAGGAAAGGTGAATCATTCACTCCCTGAATGCACTTGACAATTTTACCAAAAATCAGTTGACTCTCAACTTTCTTCCACTGAGCTATATGTGTAGGCTTATGTCAGTACTACACTATTTTGATGACAGTAGCTTTCTACCCCACGAATTTTTAATAATTTGTTTTAATTTTTATTAAGTTCAAAATATTTTATAATATTTCTATTTTGACTCATACATTATTTAGATGTGTGTTGTTAATTTCCAAATACATAAAGATTTTCCCTGAAATCCTCCTGATACTGGTTTCAGTTTAAGTCTGTTGTGAACTGGGTATGGTGGCACATGCCTATAATCTCAGTACTCGGAGGCTGAGGCAGGAGGATTGCTATCAGTTTGAGGCCAGCCTGGGCTACATAGTGAGAACAAAGCCAGCCTGTACTACATAGCAAGACCTTATCTCAAAAAAACAAAAGAAAAACAAACGAGCAGTTTAAATCTGTTACGGTAAGAGAATGTGGTCTGGTTGATTTCAATCACTTTACCTTTATTGAGACTGTTCTATGATCCGGAACCTGATCCATTTCAGTAAGTATTTCATGTGCACTTGAAAAGAATATGTTGTTAAGGAGTGTATTAAAAATATCAGTTATGTCAAGTTGTTCCGTGTTGCTATTGACATATTTTGTTTACTTACTCTATTAATTGCTCAGAGGAATGTTGAAATCTCTATAGTTGTGGATATTTCTATCATCCTCATTATGTCTTTCAATTCTTTTCTGCACTAGGGATCAAACCCAGGGCTTACAGGTGGTACATACCTGTAATCCCAGCATTTAGGAGGCTGAGGCAGGAGGATTACCATGAGTTCAAGACAGCCTGGGCTACACAGCAAGATCTTGTCTCAAAAAAAACAAAGAAAGGGGGTTGAGGATTTAGCTCAGTGATAGAGTGCTTGCCTAGCAAGCACAAGGCTCTGAGTTCATCCCCAGCACCAAATAAAAAAATGCCTACGAAAGAGTTATGGACTCTTTTTGGCAGGCAGTTAAGTCATATATAGATCTTTCCAAGGCTTGTTTTTAAATTCTTTTGGGGGATAAACTAGAGTAACTTTTATTCCAGGGCTAATTTATTTCTACTTCAAAGATGCAGCTCTTCTGGGGTCTCCACTTTGTGCTCACATGTGTAACAAGGTTCCTCTGCTGTGGTTTAGAGGGGAGTTTTGCCTTGCAGGGCTTGAATGGGTCCTAGGAATTATTTTATGTGTAGTTTTTCGATGCCAGTGGGGACTATCCTCACCAGCCTGGGGAAGGCCAACATTTCTTGAGCAAGGCACAGAAAGCAATAGCATGGAAGAATCCCATTCCCTCTTCTGGGCAGGGGCTGGGCCCTCCGTCCAGCTGCCCCCAGGTGCCAATACTCCCCACCCACCTGTGCTCTGGGGCCCACCCCTCCCATCGCCACGCTTCCAACCAGAAGCCTGCAGGAGTCATCCCTCTGCTCACTGTGTCTCACCCAACCTTTTCCTTCCAAGCAGCTCGATCCTATTTTCAACTTTGTCCTCGCATGAGCCATGTCCTAAACAATCATTGCTGTGAAATTCCTAGTTTGATAAGTTTGTCATTTTCCTCTATTTTAGGTTAAAATAAATCTCTAGTAAATTTTTTAGACAGGTGTGGCAGCATATACCTGTCATCCCAAATACTCAGGAGGCTGAGACAGGAAGCTCTGATGTGTGAGGCCAGCCTGGAAGCTCAGTGAAACTGTCTCAGAATGGAACAAAAAAGGGCTGAGCATGGTGGTGCATGCCTGCAAACCCAGTTCTCAGGGAGGCTGCAGCAGCCTGGGCGACTCAGCAATTTAACAAGAACCTCTCAAAATTAAAAAGCACTGGGGACGTAGCTCAGTGCAGCGGCCCTGGTTTCAATCCTCAGTACATACATACCTACATAATAAAAAGGTCTGGGGATGCAGCTCAGTGGTAGGGCACGCTTGGCTAGCATGTGCAAGGCCCTGGATTCAATCTCCCATAGTGTAAAATAACAATAATAAATGAAAATAAAGCCAGGCATGGTGGTACAGGCCTGTATTCCCAGTACTCCGGAGGCTGAAGCAGGAGGATGGCCACAAGTTTAAGACCAGCCTAGGCTATATAGCAAGACCCTACCTCAAGAAAACAAAAATAAACAGAACAAAATGCAATAAAGGCATATGTGATAAACTGATCAACCTAAACCAATTTCCTGTACTGCACTTTGAGTTTTCACATGTTCTTGGGAGTAAGCATGTGAACGTGCATGAATGTGCGAGTGCAGGTATAAGTGGTTGTGTGTGGATGTGTAATGAGCGTGTACGGGAGGGTGAGTCTGAACGTGTGAAAGGGCATATAAGCCTGAGTGTGTTGAGTGTGAGCACACTGTGGGATGGGGCTGGAGAAAGACCACGCCGTTTCCGCAGCGATGAGTCCTGGGGGCTGAGCGCCCTTCCGGCAATGGCCGTGCTTGCCAGGAACCAGGCAGGGCTGGGAGGAGGCTCTGCCCACCGTGCCCCCCGCGCCGCAGAGATGGGAAGCCTCCTCGGCCGCGGGAGCACCTAGTTACAGCCCAGCGTCCTGGCAACCATCGCCAGGGACTGGGAGTACTTCTGGGAGCAGCAGGAGCTGGCACGCGGGGGCAGAGCCTTCGCTGCTATATTTACAGGTCTGGATTTAGCACAGGACCTTGAGAAGAGGCACTGAGCACCCACCGTTTCCATGCATTTGTCCCCCGGGCAACCTAGTGCAAGGGAGATTTTACAGGAGGTCAGAGAAGCTGAGGACACGTCTCGAGTTCACACAGCCGTGACATTCTCAGCCAGCAGGATGTAGGTTCTCTGGTTCAAAGCTCAAGGGCTTTTCTGCTACAGCCTAGGTGGCACGGTACCTCCAGGCCCTGTGCCCAACACTCCCTGGACGTGAGAGGGGGCAGGAGCTCCGGGTGCCGCCCGTATTCTGTGCTGTTCCCACAAGCCCGCCCTGTGATCTCAGCCTGTTCCCATGATGCCAAACCCCGCAGGCAGGAAGTGGCCGCTCTCTTGCACGTGGATGACATCTGCATGGCAACCAGCACTCAAGGACCAGACGGGACTAACTTCAGCTTTAGGCCTGGAGCAGGGTCCCAGAGATGGGTGGCGCCCTGGGGAGGGGCAAGAGCAGCCAGAGCACTGGGGGCCTCAGTGTGTGTGTGGCAGCCAAGACTGTGGCTCTTGACCAAACAGCAGCTTTTCAGTGTTTAAATCCTTCTGGCACATTCTGCCACCTGTCACCCTGGCCGGGAGCCCCCGTGCTCTCTCCTAAGAGGCAGAAGATGAAGAAGCTCCTCCCTCCCTCCCCTGCCTCAGGCGCTGGGCCCTGCAGGGCCTGCACAGTGGTAGACTGACGGCCGGCCGGGCCCAGGCTGCAGAGGGCCAGGTTAGTCTGGGCAGAGTTGCAGGGTCGCCAGTGCAGGGCAGACCCCTCGGCACTCAGAGAGCTGAGCCCGGGCCCTGAACGCACCCCACTGTCCCCTTGTTCCAGTCTCACAGCCACAAAGAGATGTGTGAACTGTGGTGGCTAAAAACACCTCACATTAAAGAGAGTAAGATCCACCCTACAGCAAACAGGATGGACCCCAGCTCCGGCTGCAGGGTTACCTGGAAGGCCACAGATTTCAGCTCCAGGACCTGCCTTCCTCTTGCTTAGTGGTTCTCAAACTTCAGTGGACAGAGTCGCTTTAGGATTAATAGAGATGTATATTAAGATGGAATGGGAACTGTTGCAGTCCATGTTTTGGTCTCTGTGCTCAGAACTCAGAGTTCTGGAGAAGGAACTGGAAAGACAAACCCACCAAGACTGCACAGAGGGAAGAGGGGAGGGATGGGGAGAGAGAGAGAGAAAGAGAGAGAGAGAGAGAGAGAGAGAGAGGTAGAGACCTTCTAAAAACGAGCCACACCTGCTCTGGCTGGGCATGGTGACACACACTTGTGATTCCAGCGCTGAGAGACTGAGACAGGAAGATCACAACTTTGAGCCCAGCCTGGGCAACTTAGTGATTTATGGAGACCCAGCCCCCAAACAAAAAGCTTTTATGGGGGGTGGGGTTGACACAGGGTCTCACTCTGTGGTTCTGGCTGACCTGAACTCACAGCAATCCTCCTGCCTCAGCCTCCCAAGTGCTGGGATTACAGGCATGCACCACCATGCCTGGTTTAAAAAACATTTTGAAAAGGGCTGAGGATGTAGCTCAGTGTGAAGGGCCTGGGTTCAGTCCTCAGTACCAAAGAAGAGAAAAACTGAAATCTGAGCACTGGTCTCTAAAAACAAGCAGAACATACTGACAAACACCAACAAATGTCCTGACTGGCTTGGAAGGGTGCTGGGTAGTACTGGGTCAACTCCAGGGCCAAGGAGGCCTGGGGCGAGACCCAGCCCTGGCATGTCTGGCTCCGAAGCTCTGGGCATCGCCCAGTAAAAATCCCCAACTTCTACTTGCTCCTAGGAGAAAAAGTCCCAAATTCTTTCAAGGTTCAGAATGATGTGGAGCTGAGCCATCAGTCATTCCTTTGGTCTATAAGCTCCTCTCTCTCCTCTCTCTCTCTCTTTCTCCCTGTGTAGTTAGCACTTCTCAGCCTTTAGCTCTCACTCGTGGCCTCACCTGCCGGGGAGGGCAGGGAGAGAGTGAGAGAGAGATTTGAGTTTTAAGGAGTCAGCTCACATGGTCTCGGGGGCTGACAGTCCAAACCCAGGGCAGGCCAGCACACCGGAAATTGAGGTAAGATTTGAAGTTTGTTTTCTTTTTGCAGTGCTAGGGACTGAAGCCTCACACATGCTAGGCAAGTTCTCTACCACTGCCAGCCTCCAAAGTTGCAGTCTTGAGTCTGAAATGCACAAGGCAGCGTCCTGGAAACTTGGGTGAGGTTCTGTGCGCTGGTCTTGTGGCAGAGTGTCTTCTTTGGAGGACAGTCAGCTTTACTGAAAGTCTACTGACTGTAAATGTTAACCACACATAAAAAATACTTTCACCACAGCGTGTAGACTAGTATTTCACCAAACGAGTGTGTACTGTGGCTGAGCCACGATGTCACAAATTACCTGTCACCCTAGGGGAGATCGACTCCCCATCCTTACCTGCATGTTGTTCTGGGGCTACACACTTCTCCTTCTGCTAATCTTTGCTGTTCTTCCAATTTTCCACGGAGTCCCTGTTAAAATAATTACACAGGAGGCTGTTAATAATAATTACCCGGAACGCCTTGGGGCCCTGGATACACAAACCGGAACTGAACTCGGAGTTGAAAAGAAAGTGAATGTAAGCTAGACCATCACGCTGGCCGACTAGCCCTTGCCGACACTGTCTTGAAGTTCCTGCTGGACAGTCACACTTCACCCAACCACACAGAAGTTTTGTGCTGCTTCCACATTCACCCTCCCTGTAGGCTGTTTCAGGAAATACCTTCCCCATAGGCTGTTTCGGGGAGCCCCAAACCGTTTCTATTCTGGAGCTACCCTATTCATGAGTTGCTGTGTGTGCAGATAAACTCTTTAATGTCTTAATGTACCTCACTTTGTCGTTTCATGTGCCTCGGGTATGAATTTTTGGTATTTATTCTTAGGGCTCAGCTTCTCATCCGAGGGGAAGGTGAACAATTCCTGGGTTTCGATCAGTTCCCAGCCATCGCCTCTTTGGATGTTGCTCCTCTCCCACCTCCACCAATGCTAGCTAAACTGGATTAGATCTTCTCAGTTTTTCCTCTAGGTCTCTCAGCCATGATTGCTTCTCTGTTTTTCTTTTCCTTTCCTTGGCACGCCACTGGCATCATCCAGTCTGCTAAATGTCTCCTTAGTTCCACTTTGTTTTGCTGTCTACTCCAATGGTAATAATTTCTTAATATTTGATTTTTCATTTCTAGAATTTCTATTTCTCTTGTTTTCCATAAATTTTTTCTCTAGTATCTTATTCTTTACTATTTTGTTTTTCTTTAAAAAGAATACTATTCAGGAGCCATGCACGGTGGCATACTCCTGTGATTCCAGCCCTCAAGAGACTGAGGCAGGAAGGTCTCAAGTTCAAGGCCAGCCTGGAGAACATAGGGAGACTGTGTCTCAAAAAAAGAAATAAATGAAAAAGAAGAGAAGAAGTCTTTGTAATTATCAGAAATATTTAGTTTATGCTTTCAGGTTTTTGTTTTACTTCCACTTCTTTGGGAATGAAATCTCCTGAGCTTAGTTGTTTTGTTCTTGTTTTTAACTGATTATCCTTTCTTTTTTTTTGGTGCTGGGGATCGAACTCAGGACCTTGTGCTTGCAAGGCAAGCATTCTAACCACTGAGCTAAATCCCCAGCCAACTGATTATCCGTTATATAGTAGTTTGCTTCTTTGTGTGGCTTGTAATTTTGGGCTAGAAACTCATCTTCGGTGAGGGGCGTCTTACCTGGGCTGCCTGTGAGCCCCAGGTTGTGAAAATTCCAGAGTACTTTGTCAGGAACTGAGGTCCTGGACTAATTTTAGGGCTAACTTTTGGGCATGAGAGACCTGGGCCTGGTGACTCACAAAGACAGGGATGAGAAGGAAGGGCCGCCTCTCCTGTGACGGGCAGGCCTGGGCCCTGCATCTCCTGGGAACTTTCCTCCACCCAAGCCCGGAACAGAGGGGTGGCTTCCTCCACAGGCCTGGACCCTGACAGGGGACTGTGTAGGGCTCCAGCTCTATTCAGGGGGATCAGTTCTGGCCCTGGCTCTTCACAGCAGGGGTGTGTCCTGCAGGGACAAAGACAAAGTTGAAAGACAACTTTGGGCCTTCATCTCTGCAAAACCCCAAATCCCAGACTCAGCCGTACTTCTCTTCCTGGCTTGGGGTGCTTGCACAAATTCTGGAATCTGGGGCTTTCTTTTCTTTTGTCTCAGCTCAGCTGTGCCTCCTCAGGTGTGTTTTTCTTGGCTTTTCTACAGCATTTCTCTGTGGTAGGGAAAGGGGGGCCGTCGAGAACAGCTCAGCCTGGCGTGTGGCTGAGGTTGCTCTGCTACACTGGTCTGATGACCCAAGTAAGATTAGCCCCTTCCTCTAGACGTAAACTCCCTGTGGCAGGGACTGGCTTGGCTTTGCCGAGCGCCCACCTTCCAAAAGGGACTGAGCAGCAGGGTGTGGTGGTGCACGTCTGTAATCCCAGCAATCTGGGAGGCTGAGGCAGCAGGATTTTAAATTCGAGCCCAGCCTGGGCAACTTGACAATTTAGCAAGAGCCTGCCTCAAGCAATTTTGTTTGCTTTTTGTTTTTTGAGACAGGGTCTCCCTGTGTAGTTCAGGCTGGCCTTGAACTCAACTATGTAGCTCCTTAGGCTGGCCTCAAAAGAGAGGCAAAGCTCCTGCCTTAGCCTCCAAGTGCTGGGATTACACATGTGTTTTTTAAAAGGGCTGGAGATGTAGCTCTGTGTCAAGGTCCTGGGTTGAAACCTCAGTATGTCATACACACACACACACACACACACACACACACACACAGAGGACTGAGCACATGGTGAGGGCTCAATAAGCAGTTTTGAATGATTCAGTAATGGAGATTCTCTCTCTGGGGACGTTAATACTTATTGCTGAGGGCTGTTGGGATAATTTAGCAAGAGAATATGCAACACACTTTGTACGTGTAGGGACAGCTCAGAGCAGAAGCTAGTATAACTTTGTCTGTGAAGGCGTGGGCTGACTGCGACGGCGTTCCTGTGACCCAGCTCCCACTGCCCCTCTGACAGTGGTCCTGGTGAGGAGGGAGGCAGAGTCAGGGGACTCCAGACACTTCCCCAAAGCACACGGTCGGCACCTGCCACCAGAACAGCCCCAGCATCTTGGTTTAACCTGAGCCCTAGCGTCGGGAGATGAATTGGCTAAAGGGGTTCCACCACTACCCCTCGAGGGACCCCATCCTGCCTGGATGCCTTTAGCAGTAATTCCTTGTACTGCCAAGATTTCTTCTAGAAACCTCATACTTGAGAAGTTTGTTGAGAAAAACAAATGCATTTAATAAGTAATAATTGATTTATTTCTGCATTTTAATTAATCAACTGCATTCAGCTGGCAGAGCTTCCAATCAGCATGAGGTAAAATAATTTTAGCCCCAAGCAAAGAAACAACATTTTAATCAGGCTGTAGCCTGGGCTACATAGTGGGACCCTGTCTAGAGCAAAACAAAACAAACAAAAAACCAAGAAGCAGAGAACGAAAGGAGGCACTGGGGAGAGAAATATACCCTTCCAGGCTACGGCCCCAGCGAGCCACTTCCAGCCAGGCCCCACCTCCCAACACCACAGCCCCGAATTCACCTGTAGTCATGGAGGAATACAGTGCTGCCATGATCCAATCACCTTCCAAACACGTGGGCCTTCGGGGGATATCCCCCTCTAAATCATAACAGAATTCTAAGATGGTCCTCAGGCTAAGACGCTAAACAAGTGCTCTGCTGCCGCTGAGCTAATTCCCAGCTCTTCTTACTTTTGAGACAGGATCTCGCTGAGGTGCCCAGGCTGGCCTCAGACATGTGATCGTCCTGTCTCAGCCTCCAGAACAGCAGTCATTACAGGTGTGTGCCACTGCACCAGGCTGACAGGACTTATAATGGGATGTAGATAACCCTAGGAAACAATATTTAAACTGTGTATGTGTACATGCGTGCGTGTGAGTGCGTGCGTGTGTGTGTGTGTGTGTGTTATAACATCTCCTTGGACATGCTGTGAGCTATAGACTACAATAATAATATAAAATAAATGCCTACTGTATATCAGGTACCCTATTTAACTTAATGCTATTCTTCAAAGCTTAACTCTAGGGAAACTGAGTCTGAGCTGTCTCAAGAAATTTGCCCCCAAAATCATGCAGCTGGGAGTTCAGGAGCCAAACTCACCTGACGCCCCAGTGTGGTCTCCCAACACCGAGAGAGGCCTGATCGCCTCTCCTGCGCGGACCTCAGCTCGTGGCCCTGCTCTCCGACTCTGCTTACCGGAGTCTCCAGGGCTGAGGGTGGGGGTTAGAAAATGCCCAGGCCAGGGTCCTATTCCCAGCAATTCTAACTGGGGATATCAGAATCTGACTCCCACGAGATTTTCAAGAGAAGTCGAGGCTGAGTGCCCCTGGCTTAGTGGGCACCAAGCCCTAAGTCTGCCAAGGTCGTGTGCTGAGTGTCACCTAGTCTGGCTCTTCTCCAGGAGGGGAAGAGGCTGAAGAAACCCGGAGGGGTATCCCAGCCTCAGACTCTAGGATCTGTGCTGGGGCTGGTCAGAAACTGGGACACAAGCAACAGCAATAACAACATGACAAGAGTGATAATGGTTAGATTCGTTTATTCACTGTGAGGTGGTGGGCCTCTGCACACATGGTCTCTCTTGTCATCACAGTGTTCCTAGATCATGCAACAGTGACTCTCTCCATTTCACAGATGAGGACACTGAGGTGCACACATACTAAGGGACCAGTCCGAGACCACTCAGCTAGTCTAGGACCACTCTCTTCTCCAACGCGACCTCTCCAACCCCAGGCTGCCTCCAACTTTGCAGCCTTGAGGACCCCAGCACCCTGCTGCTTGACTTGCTGAGGGCCTGCTCTGACTGGGGAAGTGGGCATGGGCGTAGATGCGGGAAGGGGGATCCTCCGCACCTCAGATCTCACGGTCTGATCTGGTAGGGGAGATCAGGCCTGTGCAGATGGAATGAGACACAGAGGCCTGGGGGTGCACCCCCCATTGATGGAGGGCTCCTCGCCTCCGGCCAGCAAGTTCCCAAGGCCCCCACAGTCCGAGGAGGCAAAGAGGGACCTGGACGCTGGAGCCCTGTGTCTGCACCACACAGCCCAGAGGGAGGGCCTGGTTGACGGACATTAGACAACCCAGGTGCAAGGCTGGGCACCTCAGCTTCTTGTCTGCGACATCCTCTCCTTGTAGGTCTGCTGGAAGATCCACGCAGCCCAGTCCCAGCTGGTACCCAGAGGCAGCCTGGCATGGTGCGAATGCCCACTTGCCAGCAGCCATTCCCTCCCCTCCCCTGCGCTTCACCACCGGCCCCAGCCTGGCTGCCATGGGGATGGAGACTCTGAGAGGGACCACGTCTTGCATTTCCCCGACAACCAGCAGAGGCCTGGCCCAGGCGCCTAGGAGAACACCAGCAAGACTGAATCGTCCACAGCTGGCAGCACGGGGGACAGACTCATCCCTCAGGGGAAGAGCACGTCTCACTTGCTCCCGTGCACCTGGTAAGTCGGTGACTCTAAGCCCCGGACACGCAGCCGAATCAGGGGAGAGCTCTGGGGGAGGGCGAGAGAGTGTGCTTTGCTTCCTGACACCCAGCAGCCCCTGGGCCAGAGAAGTCAGGGTCTCTGGGCTGAACCTCGGTGTCAGCATTCATCACAGCCTCTTCCATGGTATCATTTGCGGGTCTTTGTGCGAGACCAGAGTGTTTACTTAAAGTGCAGACTCCAGGCAGAGGCCCCAGTGGGATGGATCAGGCTGTGCGATGGGTTCTGCTCCCTTCCCCCCTCCCTGGAGTAAGTTCCGGGAACAAGCCCAGCTGGGGAGAGGATGTGCCTGGCCCTGGGGCTGCAGGCTGGAGAGGGACCCGAGCTGAAGGCGGGTTGTTCCAGAGGGGCCAGAGGAGGTGGGACAGGAGGTCCGGGGAGGAGATTGAGCTGCGTTCCTCTCAATCCTTAAGGGCGGATTTCTAAGACTAGGGTTTCAAGGGGCTACAGAGAAAGGGCAGGTGGCACACTTACTTTTTCATTTCCCCTAGCACACTGCTGCTGCTGCGGGTCACTCTGTTCAAGGAGGGCTGGAGCCTCCAAGGTGGGTGTGCCCGTCTGCCAGGCTGCCGTAGCTAGATGCCACAGGCTGGGTCTTTATTTAACAGAGATGTTAATTCTCATCGCTGAGAGGCTAAAGTCTAAGATCTAGATGCTAGCAAGTTCGCTGTCGTCAGAAGGCCTCTTCTCTTCATATGTAGCAGTGTCCATCCTGCTGTGCCCACGACCTCTTCTGCGGGGAGATGGAGGAGGGAAGGAGGGAGACAGAAGGAGGATGCGCCCACCTGCTCCCTCTGGCCTCTCCCTCTGTCCACTTGGGTCAGAGGCTGTCCTACAACCTTATTCCACCCTGTGACTCCCTTAGAGGAGGTTCAGGATGGGAGCTTGTGGCTTCAGCACAAGCTTCAGAGGACACAGCTCAGGCCCTAGCAGCAAGCTGCTCTAGCTTCTCGGCCTGGCCAGAAGGAGCATGCAGGGACTTGCGCCATCCTCCAGGAAGCTGGACTCCGGCAGTGGAAGGTGTGGGGCAACCAGCCAACCCCTGTTCCCCCAGGGCCCTGCTCCTAGTCCAGGAGTCCAGCCTGGGAAGGCGGCGGAAGCTTGGCCCATCTCCAGGCCCTGGAAAGCCAGGAATGAGAATGCCAGGGGCTGGGTCCAAACGGCCCATGCTTCTGGAGTGGCTGAGGCCACTGGTGTTCACGCCGGTTCATTCCACACTTGCCGTGAGCCAGGCTGCACCCACTCTGCAGGCTGCTGTGAAAGAGGCAGAGAAGGCCCTGCTCCCGTAGAGTTCCCACCAGGGCTGCAGCAGGCATGGAAACAAGGAACAGCTCCTTGTGTACCTCAGTCAAGGCTTCAGGCAGCTCCGGAGAAGGGGGGAGGGAAGGATTGTTGGAAGGAGGTGAGCTGGGAGGGGCAAGGAAGTCCTCCGAAGAGAAGACATTGAACAGAGGGTGGCCTAAATGACCAAGGAATGGGATGGAAGCATGAGAGAGAAACGCGTTTCAGGCATAGCATGGCAATTTTTTTTTTTTTAATGGCACCAGGGATTGAACCCAGCTCTTTTTTATTTTTTCTATTTCAAAACAGGGTCTCAGTAACTTGCTAAATTGCCCAGACTGGGCTCGAACTTGGGATCCTCCTGCCTCAGCCTCCCAGAGTGATGGGATTACATGCACATGCACTCCTGCCCACCTGCTGTTGTAGTTTGAAAGTTGAGCTGACAGGGTTTGAGGGTGGAGTGCAGATGAGGTGTAAGGGAAGAGAGACAGGCGCAACTCCTGGGTTTTTGGCCTGAGCTTCCGACTGGATGGCAGCTGGAGGCCTAGTTCAGAGTTCTGCGGGGATGAGGGAAGTTCCAGGTGGCCAGCAGTTACCATGGGCGTTGGACTGGAACTCAGGTTTCTCTGACAGCAAGGCAGAAATGGGACAGGAGGGAGAGGCCGGGGAGAGGAGGCTGCGCCAGCCCGGGAGCCTGAGAGAAGCCGGCGCAGTGAGCACTAGGCAGCCCAGCGGGTGAGTGGGCGTCCTGACCCCCCAGCGCACAGAGGGGCGGCTGAGGCAGCCCGGGCTCCAGCCCAGTGAAACCGAGACGACCCTGGGCATGCGCACTGCGGAGGAGGTCAGGGCAGCTCAAAGGCTGCAGTGGACCGCGGCCTGGGGAGCGCCCTGGAGAGACAGGGACGGGAGAGGTTGACGCAGGACAAGCAAATTAGTTAGGGATTTGCTGTCAAAGGAACAGAATCGAGTGCGGTGGTGCACACCTGTAATCCCAGCTCTCTGGGAGGCTGAGGCAGGAAGCTCGAAAGTTCAAAGGCCAATCTGGGCTATATAGTAAGACAGTTTCAAAATAAATAAATAAAGAGCTGGTTCGTAACTCAGTGGCGAAGGCCCCGGGTTCAATCCTCTGTACTACAAAAAAAAAAAAAAAAGAACCTAGACGTGGGAGAACCTAGACGTGGGGCGAGCCAGAGCAATGGACTCCCTGGTTGGATGTCCAGGGGAAGGAGGCGAGGCCCGTGGGGGCCACTGAGGACCTTGTGGGAGGCTTCAGAGCTGCAGAGCTGTGGCTGCGGCTGTGCAGGCGGGAGCAGCGTGGCCACCCGAGAGTGGGTGGGAGGAGACGAGAGGAGTTAGGGGGCAAGCACTCTGAAGGCGCAGCGGGGCTCTTCTTGCTGGCCTGAAATTTCCTCATCAGAGTTTGGGGAAGCTGGAGTTTTAGAATCAAGGAGAATAACAACTAAAGAAAGAGCCCCCGCCTGAAGCCCCACCCCATCAGGAAGGCCGGGGCAGAAGAACCCAAAGGGAAGCGTGAACGCTGGGGCCCGCCAGGCCCAGGGCCGCACCTGCCCTGCTCCGGCTCCGGGTCAGCCGGCCTGGCAGAGGCGCAAGCGCAGGGCGAGAGCTGGCAGTCTGTGGCCCAGGACTCTACTTGCGCCAGTTGATGCGGTCATTCGCTAACCTCCCGGCTGCCGCTGGGGGCTGGTGACACAGCTACAGGCCCTCTAGAAGAAGAGCCGGTGCTGCCGGCCGAGCATCCCCAGCGGGCCGGCTTCCACCTGTGAAATGCAAAGAGGCCTTTGCACCTGGAAAGACAGGGCACCAAGGGAAGCGAAAGAGGCTGTTGCCACTCAGAATATGGTCCCTGGACTGCCAGCGTCGACTTGAGAGCTTGATAAAAGTACAAAATGTCAGGCTTCATTTTTTTGTTGTTTGTATCTCGAGACAGCGTCTCACTGTGTAGCCTGAGCTGGCCTAGAACTCACCGTGATCCTCTTGCCTCAGCCTCCCGAGGGCTGGGATTATAGATGTGCACCACCCAGGCCGGCTCAGGCCTCATTTTACACTTACTGAGTCAGGGGGCATGTTTTAACAAATTCCTAAGTGACTCGTATGCATGGAAGGGTTTGAGAATCACTGGTTTAAACCACTGATTTTCAGATCTGGTGCATTTTGGACTCACCTGGGTAGTTTTAAAAAGTAAGTACTGATGCTACTAAATGAAACCATAAAGACATTTATTTGGAAGTTAGCTTCCAAGCTATCTCCAAGTAGATTCGGCAGCCCAGGGATGTAAGGAAGAACTCACTATAATCCGGACTTATTTTATTTTATTTTATTTTATTTTGGCTTTTTGAGACAGGGTCTTTCTTTGTAGCCCAGGCTGGCTTTGAACTCACAATGATCCTCCTACCTCAACCTCCCAAGTGCTGGGATTGTAGGCGTGTGCTACCACGCCCAGCAGGATTTACATTTTATCCTTGGGCACGCCCAGCAGGATTTACATTTTATCCTTGGGCTTGTTGCCTCATGGTTATAAATGACTGCCATAGCTCCTGGAATCATGCCTTCACATGATGGGATTCAAAGGTGGGGAGGAGGGCGCAGGTGCAAGGTAGTTAACAGAGACTTCTCTCCTTTTGTCAGACAGGGCAAAAATTTTCCCAGAATCTCTGCAAAATAGATTCCCTTGATTCCTATTGAGCAAAAATAGGTCACCCTTAGGTACGGAGTCCAAAAAAATGAATCTTAGGCTTTAAAAATATTTTTTCAAGTGGATATGATTTTTTGGGGGGGTACTGGGGATCAGGGCCTTACGCTTGCTAGGCAAGCACTGTAACCACTGAGCTAAATCCTCAGTCCCCCAATTTTTTTTTTTTTATAATAAGAAGCAACAAATAGAGAAAAGGGTTACAAAGGGCTATTAAGTAGCCATCAGTGGTGTGTGACACAACATTCACTTGTGAGATACAAATGTACACATAGCAGACATTTCTCTTTCTTTCTTTTTGTGGTGCTGGGAATTGAACCTAGTGCTATGTGCCTGCTAGGTAAGGACTCTACCCCTGAGCTACACCCTGGTCCCACATGTAGCAAACTTAATAAGTTAAATTATTTAAAGGCGGACAATAGGAAAGATCAGGATGTGCTTTAATTTTCTATTGTTCATTGTTTCCACTTAATTGATTTGCTTTATATTTGTTCAGATCAAAAATGCAAAAGATTTTCTTTAAAATATAAGTCACCTTTGAAGATAGAAATTTGCACTTGAATGTAAATTTTGTGCACTGTCCTTTCCTCAATGTTACAACACTCGTACACATATAGGTGAAGAGACCAAAAAATAAGGTGGCAGGCAACATTTATTCATGCTCTTCAAATAAATGCAGATGTTGCTGAGAATGGCAGTTCACACTGTAATCCCAGTACGCAGAGAGCAGCTACATAGAAAAACTGTTTTACCCGGAGAGTCTTCTTCTGGGAATTAGTCCTCAAATGGTCATGTGTGAGTCTCAGAACTCGTCATTGGTGGGCTGCTCATAACAATTGGAAACAACCTAAATGTCCAAAGACAGGCATAAAATTAACACTATTGAGTAGAGTTTCATGGCAGGAGAAAATGTTCATAATTTATTATTAGGTTAAAAAATCAAGGCATAAGGCAGTCATAGTATCATCTTCTTTTTATTGTTTAAACCGTATTTATCGTAAGGAAAAAATACAGTGTAGGAGACACTGCAGCAATAATGCCTTCCTGGAGAAGGCTTTGTAAGGTTTTCGTTTTTATGTTTTTTTGGTAGTGGGTATGGAGCCCAGGGCCTGGTGCGCGTGAGGCAGACACTCTACCCTTGATGCCACCCCGGCCCTACTTGGCTTTGGCTCCTCCTTGCTAACAGGTTTCATTCTGTTAGGAGGAAGAGTCAAAGACAGTCACTCACCCAACTCAGCCCCTGTGTTTGTGATGCTCAGATGGGGGCCCAGGCTCCCCTTTCTCCCACCTTCTCCCCACCCCAAGGATAAGCAAGATGCTTTTCGCTTCTCTGTCATTAGCAGAGGCTTCTGCAGGCCCAGCTCACTCGGCCAAGTTTCTGTTTCGGTGGAAACTCTTAATGTTTCCATTGTCTGACTTGAGAGTCTTCAAATTACTCTTCTTAATTACGTGTGGTTTAGGTGTTATTTTGACAGAGCCTCAGGCCCCGTGGGTTATGTTCATCTGTCTTTGTTTTAGAAGCCAAGACTGAAAAGCACTGTGGTGATGGCCAACCTTTTAGAGCTTTCAGTGATACAACAGCCCGCTGCAACAGGGTGTCAGTTTGCCACCCTTGGAATTTGGGGGAAAGGGCAGACCGTGGGCCTTCAGGAGGCCACCTCTGAAAGGCAGCCATTCTGCTGGAAGCAGTGACGGGGCGGCCTGGAAGTGGCCCAACTTCCTGCACAGAGCTTCGTTGGACTGGCGCCTGGGTTGCAAGGTGAGTTGTGTAACGTCTCTTACCTAAGTACCAGCTGGTGGCTTCACAGACAGACATTACCCTCTCCAGTAAGATGTACATCCTCCTAGCACGCCAGGTGCTGGGGACGCTGCGTACAACAAGGCAGGCAACCAAAGCTCTCTTTGGAGAGACTCGCAACAGGGTTGAAAGACAGAACAATTTAGTGAAATGACCATTAAAAAAGGTGGGACCAGAGAATGCCGGGATCAAGGGAGAAGCCAGGATCAAGGGAGAAGCCAGCTCAGGGTAAAATGAAAGCAGTGATGTTGGGGAGGGAACAAACATAGACAGGTGAGCATGGTTGGCCTTTGGGGGTGATGACATCGGAACTGAGACCAGACTGGACATCTGTCAGTGCTTGTATGTGGTTTGAGTATCTCCGAGTGTCCAGTTGGAGAGTTGGTCTGCTGGGTGGTAGCAGTGGGATGTGGTGGGGCCTTCAGGGATGGGCCTGCCTTTGGGTTACTAAGGGTGCTGCCCTCAAAAGAGATTAAGGAAGTTTTCCTGTGACCCCTTGGTAATTCTCTCGAGAGGATTGTTCTGAAAAGAACAAGCCTGGCCCCTCTGTCCCTTCTTCCTGGTTTGAGATGTGACCACTTGCTTCTAGACATGCTCCCACCATGACGTGATGCCACCCACCACTGCCTTGCCCATAGGGTGAACCAGGGGAGGCCACCTGATCTTAAACTTTGAACTTCAAAAATTGTGAGCTATATAAACCTTGTTTCCTCATAAGCATCCTTCCTCTGGTATTTCATTATAGTGACAAAAACCTGACTGACATAGGACCAATCATGGGCAACTTGGCAAATACAGCACCTGGTGAGAAACAGCCAGAGGAAAGAATTGTGTGGGATAAGCCTGGCTATTTCTGGCAAAGAGGAATACTGGCAGCCCTTCTCCTGAGAGGGATAGAGTTCCAGGGTACGACAGAGGGCCAAAAGTTACAGACATAGACTCTCCATATACATCACTGGATTTCTTTCCAAAATGAGCCTGTGTTTTGTGACCAATTGTTAACAGTCATTATACCTGAGAAGATGCAAGGGTCAACAGGGAGTAAGGTTCCTTAAAGTTTCCATTTTCTATATGATTTGGATTGTTTGTTTGATATTGTTTGAGACAAGGTCTTGCCGTGTAGCTCAGACTGGTTTTGAACTCACCATGATCTTCCTGCCTCAGCCTCCTGAGTGCTGGGATTATAGGTGTGTGCCACCACACCCGGCTCTTTTTTTTTTTTCTTTTAACCAAGAGTACATATTACTTTTCTTGGGTGTTTGTGGGGTTTTTTTGTTTGTTTTGTTTTGTTTTCTTTTGTGATTTTTTGAGACAGGGCCTTGCTACGTAGTTCATGCTGGCCTTGTACTCACTGTGTAGTCCGGGCTAGCCTCAAACTCATGGCAATCCTCCTGTCTCAGCCTCCCGAGTGCTGGGACTACAAGTGTGTGCTACCACACTTGGCCTCATTTTGGCTTTTTTTTTTTTTTTTTTTGCTGGTGCTGGGAATTGAACTCAGGGCCCTGCGCTTGCTAGGCAAGTACTCTAACCACTGAGCTAAATCCCCGACACCCATTTTGGCTTCTTAATTCCAGCTCAGTCATTGCTTTGCTCTGAGCAGTCATTTCAGCTTCTGCAGCTTTCCGTTTTGTGGAAACTGAAGGATGGATGAGAGATGGCTCCATCCTCTTCAGTTCCCTAACAGAATTGTTTAGGGAATTAAATAAAACAGTACTGGTTTTGAGTGCAGTAGAAGAGACTCAGGAAAGCTCGTATTCGAAGCTGTCGCAACGCCCTGTCCGCCCTGCGCTCAGATGTCCACCTGCATCACTGTTCAGTGTGCCTTAACCTGACCTCCTGTGGCTGTCGTCTCCTCCGGGGCGGCGCGGTGCCAACATGGCCTCAGTGGTATAATTTAGGCCTTAGTGAGCAGGTCCAGGAGATCATTTGGTGGAAAGACGGTCTTTCCGATTCTGAAGTTACAGGGAGCCGGCTTTGCCGGAAAGAGCTTCACATCAGGCTTCAGAAGAGCTGGTCCTAGTGTGGGGATTTCAGTTCCTGCCTCTGAATGAGTCAAGTCCCGCAACCTTCCTGATTTCAGTTTCTTGAGCTTTACACCGGAGCTGTGAGCAACTGCCCTGCCCACTTCCTTATGGTGTTTTGGGGAGTCAGTGAGCCCCAGTGTGCATGAAGAAGCATTGAGAGTGGCAGGGTTTTGAGGAATTACAGTGTCCAGGGCTGCTACTTAATGGCATCAAGCTGCCCAGCAGGTGCCCGAGGGGAGGCCACACACCGCTGGAGCTGGCACAGGCGGAAGGAGGGAATCCTCTCACTGGCCCTGTGTCGGGGGCAGAAAGTGAACTTTGGTGGGAGGCTGAACTCGGTTCACAATCCCCAGTCCTCCTCCAGTGCCTGTCCTGTGGGAGACCAGTCACCTCCACCCCCTTGTTCTGGCCAGTGAAGCTCACTTCCAGGCCAAGTGAAACGTCTCCATGTGACTCTGCAGTCTCCCTCTTCCCCAACTTAGCAATTATACAAGTGGCCCTGTGCTGACATGGGGGTGCCAGCAAAATGTCAAGGCAAGCCAGATGTGGTGGTGCATGCCTGTAATCCCAGCACTTAGGAGGCTGAGGCAGGAAGACTGCCATGAATTCAAGGCAACCTGGGCTACATAGTGGGTTCAAGGCCAGCCTGTACTGCATAGCAAGGACTTAGCTCAAATAAAACAGAACAAAACAAAAGTTCAAGGCAAATAGGATCACAGACTTTTGGCTTGGAAGACAGCTGTGCAAAAGGGAAATATACACTAGCTGTGTAAAATCACAGAGATTCTTGGTCTATTTGTTACTGCAGCACAACCTGACCTGAGCAATCTACTCCAATCTGACTCTCAGTGTAGAATAATAATACCTATTTCACATGGTGTGTGGTAAAGATTTAAGGAGAAGCTGGGCATGGTTGTACACACCTGTGATCCCAGCACTCTGGGAGGCTAAAGCAGGTGGAGTGCAAGTTTAAGCCCAGCCCAGGCAAATTAGTGAGACCCTGACTCTAAATGAAAAATAAAAAAGGGTGGTGGATGTAGCTCAGTTGCGAAGGCCCTAAATAAAGCCCCAGTAATTCATGGGGAGAGAAAGAGAGAGAGAAATTGAGATTTAAGGTGAGAACGATGTGTCAAGGCCATAGTGCAATGTCAGACCCTCGCCCTCCTCTAGCAAGAGCGTGACTTCTTAGCAAAGGCAGAGAAGCCCACCTGACCAGACCTCCCCCAGCCAGTAGTTCCTCTGGAGTCAGATGCGCAATCCCAGTCTCACAGCAGGGATTATGGTCCTGTCTCTCCACACCTCCCGTTCCGTTTTGTAACGTGGGGCTGGTGAGAGACACGCACTGACACCCACCGTCGTTCCCGGCAAGCCGAGCAGCCCCGGGCCCCGCCCCTGATGGCCTCCCTCCCGCCTGCCCAGGAGGGGCTGCTGGGTGGGCTGGGGAGGGGACTTCCATCTCGTGCACCCTTGTGGCAAGAAGCACGAAAGAAACCTCTGGGGACATCAGCCTGAGAGCTTCTGAATGTCACCTAGTCCTGGCCTTGACTCTAACAAAAACAAACACAAAATAATAACAGTACAGTACATAGGAGCTCCGAGTTGTAGGTGCCTCTGTTTTGTTTCGTAAGTAAAGTTGGGCAAGGTGCTGGTGGTGCTGGGAGAAAACCATGAACAGGAACCTGGTCAGGAGGAAGAAGAAGCCTGCAGAAAAGCCCCTCTTCCTTGCTCCTAATGGCCGGGTGTGTCTGAGGTGAGGTTCTGTTTGGAGTTTCTGCACTCAGGCTGATCCTGTTAGCTGCAGTAGGAAAAGTGATTTCTTGAACGCTACAAAGAGAGAGAACAGTTAAAGAGCCCTTAGTGGGTTCCAGGCAGGACTGTAGTCCCAGCACTCAGAAGGCTGAGGCAGGAGGATCACTTAGGCCCAAAGGTTTGGGGCCAGCCTGGGCAACATAGCAAGAATCTGACTGAACACGAAACCAAAAAAGAGCCCCCGGACAGTTAAATCTGGGCACCAGTTTTTCAGAGGCAGCAATAACTACTGTTCTCCTGGATGCCTTTCTCACCCACAGACACACCAGTGTCTCCAGTTACGGCAGAGAGGATCGGAGTAACCTGGGAGGCTTTCAGCTGCTCCTTGAAGACGCGAGAGAAGTTCACGTCCACTTTGGAAGTGTGGACTGGCTGGGATGGGGCCTGGCCCACACCTGCCGGGGCTGCTGTGAGACCGGTGACGGGCGCTCCCGGACAGAGGGGAGAACCGGACTGCGTTCCCGCTGAGATACGGAGGACTCCTTGCCCCGAGAGACGGCAGACGCCTCCAGAAATCCCTCTTTGTCCTGTCCGCGTTCCAGAGCAAACACTTCTTGGCGTCTGTTCCCACGCCCGGATGGGCGAGTCTGCAGCGCTGAGAACTGGGACTTGGACGGATGTCAGGGAACCTCCGGATGAGCTTGGCTGCAGAGTCGGGGGGTCCACAGTGTTGCTCCAGATGTGCACAGCCAGACAACTGCCGTCCCTCAAAACAGTCGCCGAGGTGGGCTAGCCAGTGAGTCGAGGTGGGTAACGCTGAGGGCGCCATCACGTATGAAGCATTTGCCGGCCGTGAGGCTCTGTACGGAGAGCCTTACGGGAGAATCTCACGCAGCCCCCCAGCCTCAGGAACAGCCAAGGAAATTGAGGTTCAGGGTGTCACATCACCACTGAGGGATGAAGCAGGAGTCCAACCGGGCTTTCTGGCTTCAACAGCTTCCACACAGCTGGGCGTGGTGGCACAGGCCTGTGATTCCAGCACTCAGAAGGCTGAGGCAGGAGGGTCACTGCAAGTTCAAGGCAAGACTGGGCTACAGTTCAAGGCCAACCTGAACTACATAGCGAGACCTTGTCTCAAAAGACCAAAAATATTTAAAAAAATAAAAAAAATAATTCAGGGGATGTATCTCAGGGCGAAAGTCCTGGGTTCAATCTCCATCAGTGCAAAAAGAGAGAAGTTTCACACCAAGTTGGATGACTTTCACACCTAGGAATGCGCACAGTCCTTTCAGGTCCTCGCTGCAGCCGGAAGGGGCCACCTTTGGTCAGGTTCGACTGAGGGAACCGTGACTTCCAAATTCCGTTAGGTCGCTGACCTGTCTCCACCACAAGGCGTGTGGGCGACCGTCATGCCCGCCTCAGGACAGGAGCTGGGAAACCGAGGCCAGCGAAGGAATCGGCCAGGGAGCAGCCCTGCAGTGACGCCTGGGAATGGATGTGACTTTTGGGAACAGCCCCAAGCTACTTGGAGCACGAAATGGTCGCGCCACGGGGAAGCCCGTCACAGGCGGGGAGGAATTTCTCCCTGTCTGAACCCAAATCTGCTTCCTTGTGACTTGGCCCTGTGGCTCCAGTTGGAATCTCTGGAGGCACAGAATTGGCCTCTTTACTGCCCCATCGCCCCCCTCCACCCCAACAAGCCTGGTTATGTGGTCACCAACCTGAGCAGGTTAAAAAAGACAGAGGTCGGGCTGGGGATGTAGCCCAGTGGTTAGAGTGCTAGCCTTGCAAGCACAAGGCCCTGAGTTCGATCCCCAGCACCCAAAACAAAAACAACAACAGCAACACAAAACCCAAGAGAGAAAAGACAGAGGTCATAGTACAATTGCAGGGGTGAGGGTGGGGGGCGTTTCTAGCCTCCCGATGCCTGGATTCCACCCACAGGAAGCAAGCAGCAGAGCCAGGCTGCAGGCTGCCGTTCACCTGGCCCTGGGCACACGGCAAGCACTCAGTCCAGGTTTATCAAGGGATGGGCGACAGGTGATGAGTGAAGTGTGGCGGGAGGGAAGGCCCCTCACTTCCTCTCTGTCCCAGACCCAGGCCGGGCCCTTGGTTCAGAGTCCCAGAAGGGACAACAGGACAGCTGCTGTCTGGGCCACCTGCCCAGGTCTGAAGGGGGCGCTTCTGGCCCCAGCAATGTGGAGCCTCTGCCAGGGCATCTTCAGGGCATGTGCTAGCTGGAAAGCAGGGTGCAGCTATTGCCCAGGCCTGCTGGGTGCTGACTCTGCTTAGCCTGACTCGAGATGTGGCCCTGGGCATGTGGAGTTGAGCCCAGAACAAGGAGAAGCCCCTGCTTGTGAATATTCTCTCTCTTTTTTTTGAGACTGAGTCTTGCTATACAGCCCAGACTGGCCTCCAACTCTCAGTGGTCTTCCTGTCTCAGCCTCCCAAGTGCTGGGGCTATAGGCATGCGCCACCACACCCAGCAATATTCTCTTGATTGCATGTGGATTATTAGAAGTAGATTCTTCTGGAACCATCATACAAATCCTCCTATTGCACGGTAATGGTGCAAAAAGAAACTCAGCCTTCCAACAAGATCCTCTCTGCCTCTTCCAGAATTCTGAGAGCTAAATGAAGCTTGCAGTTACATTGCCTGTATTCTTGCCTTGCTTCTGATAACTTTTTTTTTCTCCACCTCCACCTCCTCCTCCTCCTTCTTTGTCTTCTTCTTTTTCAGTGCTGGTTATTGAATCTAAGGTTTCACGCATGCTAGGTAAGTGCTCCATAACTGAGCTACATTCTCAGCTCCTAACAAAATGTTGAGTGCTCATCTAATTTAATTTAGCCTTATAGGGAGGGAGGGGAGAGAGTGAGGGAAGGAGAGAGGTGCACAGGTGGGGAGGTCACTTTGGCACTTGCAAATTTTGGCTGGGAGTGTACTGACTGGCTGGTACATCCTCCTGCCCTCTTTCCAGGAACGGGCTGGGGCTGTCTTTCAGTGTGCAGGTGCTCAGTGGAGAGTCTACCCTAGCCTGGCTGCTTGCCTCTCTTTGCATCTCTCTATATTTTAGCCCCGCTGGCTGTCTTTTTTTTTCAAGGACAAAGTTGCAGGCTCTCCTCACAGGCCTTTTCATGGGTTGCTGGCCCCTTCCTTCCCCCTCCTGTGGCTGCCCCATCCCTTTTCCCTCAGCTCAAGGGCATCCTCTACCTTTGGGAGAGCAGGAGAGACTTTCAGGCCAAGAACAAGATGCAGCTATAGTGATTTCCTCAACTGACTACCATCCGTACATTTCACCAGGTGCTTGCACAGGATGGTTAATTTTGTGTGTCAGCTGGACTGGTCTTGGGGTGCCCCGTGGAGAACTTTTCTCAGAGCGGATCCTTCTAGCCTGATACCTTAGAACTGGGACATGAGCTTCTTTCTATTTTGGACTTGCATAGAAACATCAGGTTTTCCTGGGTCCAGAACTTGCCAGCCTTTGGACTGGAACCACATGACAGACCCTCCTGGGTCTCAGCCTGCTCATCCTGCAGCTCTTGGGACTTGGCAGCCTCCATTACTCCATGTCATATCACACACACACACACACACACACACACACACACACACACACATCATTGTTTCTGGTTCTCTGGGGAATCCTGACTACTGGATACACCATCCTCATAGACATTACTAATTCCCCCACTTCACACAGGAAAAATTGCCGAGTTGGAGCCATCACATATACAGCCAGCGCTGAAAAAGTTTCTTTAACTTGAAGGTCGGACACAGTGTCCTTGGTGGAGCCAGGACTCGAAGGCAGGTTTAATCCCTTTAGGTCTGGTTGTCTTTTCCAGAGACATCTCCACTGCTGCCTTCCCAAGCACGGGATGCTCCATGAGACTCCGACCTCAGGGGGCTCCTCCTGGGCTGAGTCAGCTGTGTCCAGCCCCTGAGGAACAAAGAAAGCTGTGTTTTTTCTGGGCTGGGCCTTTCCGAGCTCTGCCCTGGATCATAGTTCGTCCTCCTGATAATGAGCCATCGACACCCTCCCTCCTCCCCACTCTGTCCTGTGCCTTCTGCAGCTCACCCACCCCAGGAAGCATCTCCAGGCCTGTTGCCCAGCGGGGCTGGTTTGTGGTGGCGCTTTCCTAGGGCGCGAGCCAACAGATGTACACAGAGGAGTTAAACATGGACATTGGCTGCCCCTGGTCCTGCTGCCACTTTCTTTCTACACAACTAAAAATATCCGAGAACCCACATTATTCCATTTTGTTCCGAAGCCACATTACCAAGAAGGCTCAACTATATTTGCTTGTCTCTTTGTACATTCCTTCCTTGCTCCAGATGATCTCCTGCCTGCAGGTTTATTCCAAAACAAGTTAGGAGAAAGGTGTTTGGCCCACACGTTTTCATCTGCTGTGGTTCCCGAAGTGTTTTGGAGATTCTTTGGGGGAGGAGGGAGGTTAGTTTCTTCTTTGCCAGAAACTGAGTTGTTTTGGTGTGGTAGCAAAGGCATCTTGAATTTTAGATTGTGGAAAGAGAGAACGAAAGAGGAGAGAGGAAGGAAATCACGAAAGAAACCATCGGCAACATACCATTAGTGAATGTACATTGATGGTAATAATGTTGCAGCAACTGCTTGTATTTGCAGATAACCTACAAACTGGGCTGCTGGCCCACCAGGAACAGGGGGGCCGATGATCACCGCAAGCCATGTATCAGCTACAAGATCACACGTATCCATATTTTTCCGCTCTTAGTATTTGAAAACACTGCAACACTTTCACTGTTAACAATTCTTGCCTCAAGCATGGGGAGAGATGGGTCAGTGACGGACAGACTGCTCAGAAGGGACAGGAGGACCCCTGGGCTGACCTGCGACGCAGTCCGAAGCTGTGCAGACGGAGTTACTGGCAACGTGGGGGAGGGCTTCCGAGTAGGTGGCAGCCTGGAGGAGAGGCTTGAAGAAAGGACGTGTGGGAGGGTATGTTGGGCGGCCTGTGAGGTAATGTTCGCTCTAGTTAAAGGGCCATTTATCCGTGAGTTATTACCCTGCTCATTATTTGTATCTGCAATAACTGCTGCGACAGGGCCCACTGCAGAGTCAGCCCTGGGCTCCTGTTGCCTCATGCATTCCGTCAGGCTGGAGGCGGAAAGGAGCTGATGAAGTTTGTTGTTGATCCAAACACGTTTCAGCTGGCAGTGGGAGGGGTTCTGTGAGAACCCAGATGGGATCAGTCTTCTGAGGCCCAGACGAGATGGCAGCTAAAGTCTGACTTGAACACACAGAGGTAGGGCGTGAGGAGCTCATCTCAGGATCGTGGCTGAGATGCAAGACTCGGGGTGCAGCCCTGAGAGATGAGGGCCAGCCACAGCGAGTGGGTCCGCACTTGCTCCGGGCAGAGGCCCCCTTGGTACCCAGAGCAAGCAGTGACGGAAAGAGGCCCTGGGCTCGGAGCTCCTGAACCATGCTGGGCACACAGAGGTCACACGCCCTTTTCTCTCTGGAGCCGTCTCCCATCCCACCTGGCAATGCTCGGCGGGATCGCTGGTGATTCTACTCTTTCTGCATGGACGGTGCGAGACCTGCCCGGGACACCCAATTAGATGGTACTGAGCCCGGACCAGAGGCCAGACTCGGCTTCCGGCTGGAGCATCTCCGCTGCACCTTGTCCGCAGCATCCCCTCCAGCCTGAGAGAAGTATACCAGGTATCACAGCCTCACTGTCCCCCGCTGTGGGGGATGGGAAGCCTGAGGACCGCCCAGTACTCTTTCATTCATTCATTGCCGTCATGCCTTCCAGAACATGATTTTTGAGCACTTAAGTACATGGCATGCCTTGTCATGCATGGGGGATAGGAAAGTGAGGTTTGGAGTCAGACCTAGGTGACTTAATCCCTCTGAGCCTTGGTTTCCTCATTTGGAAAATGGGTACCATTAATCCTGTGCCCAAGACATTTGGTGAGTGCTCCAGGAAAGGTGGCAAAAGAGGGCAGGGCCAAGCCCCCAGGAAGTTCCTGGTCTCTTGGGGGCAGGCTCCACCAGCTCCACTCAGTGTGTCCACATGGTGGCTTGGCAGCAAGGGAGGCGTAGCTCACTCTAGCGTGCGCCGGCGTGTGCCCTGCCGCTCACTGGGGGTGACCATGAGCAAGCTGCTCGGACTCCGGAGGGGCGGAGTTTTCTTCTTCCTAGAATGGGATCGTGTAAGTAGCACATAAATATATGGATTGGTATGAATTAACAAATACGACAGGATAAATGTGAAGCACCCGGCAGTGACATCAACAAAGTAGTATTATTCTTGAGCAAAGTCAAAAGAATCACAGAAAGGGTGAAATCTGAGTTGGGTTTTGAGAGACAAGCCGAGCTTTACCAAGAGACAACAGACAGCAGGGCAGAGACCTGGAGATGCGGAAAGACAGCAAGCTCAGAGAGGAGCAGCATCATGGATTCTGGAGCAGGGCCGCGGAAGAGAGGAGAGAGGACACTGAGACCCAGCTGTGACAGGCCCGCACCCAGAGGAAAGAACTTTAAACCTCCACACAATAGGGCCACCGGGGTTTTTTTTTTGAGTATCCACAGGACAGGGGCAAATAGGCATTTGTAAGCTGTTCTTTGTTAGCACTTTCTTGGCTGTTCGTTTTGTTTCTTTGTTTTGCCGAGAGTTGTGCTGTAACTGCTCTAGCACAATAGTGACAAGTTCCTCAGAACCCCGTTGGTCACGAGTGACAGAAAACCCAACTCATAATGGGTGGGGTGGTTTTAAAATTCGTCCACAAATTCTTTAATACTCATCCCTCAAGAGGTGGAGGCTGGGGCTGGGGATTTAGTTCAGTGATTAGAGTGCTTGCCTTGCAAGCACAAGGGCCTGAGTTCGATCCCCGGTACCACAAAAAAAAAAAAAAAAAAAGAGGTGGAGGCTGAGACCCCTTCCTTGAGGAGGGGCTGGATTTAGTCACTCCTGACAAATGGGTGGAGGGGACAAGGTTCGATTTCAGAGCCCAGGTCCTAAAAGGCACCAGGGTGCCCTCTTTCTTTCTTCTCTCCTGACAGCTCACCTGGGGAAGTCAGTGCCAGGTTTCAAGGACGTTCAGTCAGTCTGTGAGAGCCCACATGGTGAGAAACTGAAGCCCCCTGTCCAAGCTGCACGGGAAGACCACCATGACAGCATGTCCTCAGTACAGGCCATCAGGAGTCCTTGCTGAAGTCCTGTTTGCAATCATATGAGAGACCCCGATATCTTAGTCACTTTTCTTGTTGCTAGGACAAAATACCTGACACCCAAAGTTAAAGGAGGAAAGGTTTATTTAGCTCAGAGTTTATAGAGGTTTCTATCCGCAATTGGCTGGCTCTAAGGCAGGGTGGCAGGCAGACATTGCAGAGGAGAAACAGTTCATGGCAGGCAGAAGGCAGCAAAGGATAGGCAAGCAAAGGATAGACAAGCCTCTTTCTGTCCCTTAGGGCTACCTGGCCTTAGGGTGGGTAGCACTCCTACCCTTAATCCCAATGCCCTTAATCCTAGTTTCGCATCCTTGATCGCAGCAGAACTGTGCCAAACCAATCGGTGCGCTAATTTAGTACTCACATGCTCTGGATCTAGCCCCACCTATGACCACATGAGGCTTTGGGCAACATCCAGATACAACCATAACACTGGGCCAGAACCATTTGGCTCAGGGTGCCCCCAAACTCATCTTCCTATGTTGAAAATGTCTGTTTTTCCCGCTGCTAAGTTTTACAGTACTTTATTATCAGGCAGCGATGAATACACCAGCTTATGCAAAAGGGGGCTGAATGGTGCACAGAACGAGAAATGGGTGCACCTGGGTGTGAGGGATCAGGGCTGTCCTAAGGAACTGGGTTCTCTCCTGCTCTGAAATTGGTCTTCCTCTGATTTGGCCTTTTCCTCAGCCTCCTGAAAGCTCCAGCACATCCTTACTGCTGGGGTCTCCAGGGTGGAAGGCTATGCCTCTCCCAGGAGTGCCAGCAAGTGTCTTATGTGTCCTTCATTCTGATTGGGGCCTATGGCCACAGGGAAACCAACGTGACATGTGCTCTGATTGGCCAGGCCTGTTACTAATGCCCAGCCCTGGTGGTGAAGCCTGGTGGTAAAGGAGCCTTCCCGGAGGAACAGTGAGGTACAGTTTCCGGGAGGGGAATGGTTACCTGGCAATGAAGCAACAGGTCGCTATCATGCCTGTGTTCATCCTGTGCTTTTCAGTGTGTGCCTCATGTGCCTTATTCCATGGCAGCTACTGAGACTTCTTGGCTGTTCCTGGGATGCTCTTGCTTCCTCGTCACTCACTCAGCAAGACTTTTCCTGAACACTTCACTTAAAAAATGTAATCTCCTTGCAGGGTGTGGGGGCGCATGCCTGTAATCTCAGCCCTCAGGAGGCTGAGGCAGGAGGATTGCCATGAGTTCAAGGCCAGCTGAGACTCTGTCTCAAAAAAAAAAAAAATAACCTCCTTGCTGGGCCTGATGACACACACTTGTAATCACAGCACCCAGGAAGCTGAGGCAGGAGGATTGCCAAGAGTTTGAGGCCAACCGCGGCTACATAGTGAGTTCATGGCTGGCCTGAACTGCTTAGCGAGACCCTATCTCAAAAAAAAAGAAAAAAAAAAAAAGGACTGGGGGAGGTGGTGTTGGAAGTATAGATCAGTGTGAAGGCCTTGGTTTCAATCCCCAGTACCACCAAATAAATTAATAAAATGTTTAATAAGTAACCTAATTCTTCCCATATTCTTTATTCCCCTTCCCTGCTTTATGTTTTTCCTTAGAGTTTAACACTATTTTGTTATTTTGCTTATTCATTCTCTTATCAGTCTCTTCCACTGAAAAGTAAGCTCTCAGGATGGGGACTTTTCTCCATGTGGCTGCTGCTACATCCTGTGTACTTAGAACTGTCCCTGGCACACACTAAGTGCTCAATAAACAGTGAGCGAATGGATGAATCACAGCATAGCCATCCTATGATGGAGGCGGGATGAAGGCGGTTCTCCTTCCATTAAAGATAAAGACACTGAAACTTGAGAGAAGGATCCTGTAGACACAAAGATTTTAAAAGGTTTTTTGTTTTGTTTTGTTTTGTTCTTTAACCTAATTGTTGAGAGTTAATGAGAAAACAGCAGAGGGGAGCTTTGTGCGTTGTAGTGTGTTCCCACCAAGTGAAGGTTAAATGACACCCCGGTGCAGTGGTTCAAATAGGGAAAGTGGTAGGAGACTTGAGTCATCGCCTGGAGCGTGGTAATACGGGCATCGCGGGTGCGAAGGAGCCGCCTGCCCAATCACAGTTGGAGCTAAATAGCGCTGGGAGTAGCAATTGGCTTTCAACAAACAGCAGCAGTCACGCTGAAATTAATGTGGCCGATGTGAACCTTACTGGCTCCATAGTTTCCTTTCAAATAGAATCTGTAAACTTGTTTGGATTTTATTGTTGGTGGTAAGCCTGAAACCTTAAGGACTTTATACTTCGTTTCATGTTTGTACACATCTACAGAACACTGAGAACTAAGTAACATTGTGAGGATTTGTATCCTTTGTAAAGAAACTTGCCTAATATTGGAGATGATGAAACTCTTGGCAAAGGGCAAACCCTCCTGTTGCAGCCCTACAAGGAGTCTGAGGAGGTTAGGAACTCCACAGCCAGGCGCTTGCAGACCACCTGGCCAGTCTAGCCTCTCATTCTGCAGGACTCCTGACCCCGGGGCGCTTTCCCTCACAGTCTGTGCCTCCCATACAAGGACGCCCACCCCCTGAAGCCCTTCTGTTGTTTCCCTGGAAGTGACCAGGCCAGGCCGCTGGCTCTGTGGAAGCCCCGAGGTCCCAGTTGCTAAGACCTCCCCTGCCACTCCCTGCCCAAGCCTCCCCTGATGCTGTGATGGAGAGAGGGTTATTACTCCACAGGAATTTCCCAGCAGCGATTGGAATTTTTGCTCTGGTATTTGCTGAGAACTGGTGACAGCTAGGGGAATGCTCCCAACCCTGGCTGGAGGGTCCAGGTGAGGCAGCTATCAAGCATGGCCACCCCTGTTCCCAGAGGTGACCTCAGGTCACTTGGGTTTTATTCCTGCAATTTGGAGGAGAGGAGTAAGTGTCATCTCTGGAAAGGCCAGATATCCATCACCTGAGGCCAGAGAGTTGGACAGAGCCTTGGCAACCCAAGAAACTGTTCTGCCTGCTATATGCCAGTCTTGTGAGAGATCTTGCAAGGGGGATGCCACCCGCTATCCCCATGCCCACGAGTCTCTGGTGGGGAGGGCAGGAAGGCCCTGTGACAAACATCCCCAGCCAGGCAGAAGCCGGAGATGGAAGAATTAGCCCTGTGGAAGGCCGAGAGCAGCTGGCCCTGTACCCAAAGGCCACGGCGAACTCAGTTTCTCCAGCACTGGCTTCTCAGGGAGCTGGGGTTTCCTGACTCAGGAGTTGCTTTGTGGGCTGTGGCAAAGGGCTGGCCTCCTGGGGCCACCCGTGGGTTCAGAGGGAAAGCGGGGCCGAGAGCTGGAATTTGACTCACACCATATTCCATTCAGCAAAGATTGAAGTGGGGCATCTGTCATGTGCCAGGCCCTACATTAGGCTGTGTCCTAACAGTCGCTTCCCAGGTATGAGTGGTTAAGGGCCTGGGAAAGTGAGTCCTCTAATTAGATTGCTACTGGGACCAGGGACGGAAGTGGAAGCCTCTGGCTTTCTAAGCTAGAAACCCAAGAAACCATAGTGAGTTTTTCTTTCTTCCTTCTGGCCTTCCACAAGCACAGGCTGAGTATCCCTTATCTGAAGTCCTGGGGACCGGAAGTGTTTCAGACTTTGGAATATTTATTAACACATAATGCGATATCTTGGGAGATGGAATTCAAGTTTAAATGTGAAATTCCTTTAGGTTTCATGTGCACCTTATATGCAGATCCTGAAAGTCATTTTATGCAAAGTCTTTAGTGGGCCTGCATTTTGACTCTGATCTGTCATGTGAGGTCAGGGGTGCCACTCTGCACTAGCAGTGTTTTTAGGTCAGCACTGTGTTTCGGGTTGGGGTGCTCGCCTGGGACTCTGCTGTGCTTCTTGCTCTCAGGAGGAGCGACCCTGACTCCGGAAGGCTGTGAGAAGAGAAGACCTCAGGGTGGAAGGACGGAAACTCCCCCAGACCGAGGGCTACGGGCCCAGAGTGCTTTCGGTTCCCAGAACTTGCAGATCTCCTTCCCCGTGTCCTCCACAGGGCCTTGCAGGTCAAGTACACGAAGCAGGGCAGAGAGAAGGAACCAGCGAGCACCGACGCGTCCCGCATGCGGCTGGGCCGGCCTCTGCCTTCTCTCAGTCACACGTCACCCTCTCAGACCTGTCGGGGACTGCTGGCTGGATGGCTGCGTTCTAGGAGAAGAAGGCCCTGGCCAGGCCCGGCTGGAGCTTGCGCTTTAGGGGATCTTGGCCTCTTTCGGAGCCTCCTCGCTTGCTGCTGGCACAAGGCAGATGTGCGGTGGCTTTGTCCAGAAGTCATGGGCCTCGCCATGCCTCCTCCTTCCGGGAGGGTGGAGCACATGCCCGGAGCCGGGTCTTCCAGAGCAGAGCGGCTGTGGCCCTCTGCGGGGCCTCTGAAGCAGCTTCCCGGAGCGGGGCTCGCAGGTGAGCCTCGGCCTGCTGACAAGGAGGGGGCTTCTCTCTTCCTGGAGCCACTCCACAGGAAGGCGCCCCCACCCGACAACAACACAAGCAGCGACCTCACTCCCCCTCGCCACTGACTGGAACAAACTCCCCGGGCCTCACTTCACAGCCACCTTTGTGGGAAATGGCAAGAACTCTGGCCACAGTCTCAGTTCCTTTGTGCTTGCATCCAAAAGACAGACGGGAAAAGGACAGCAAAGTCTGGCCTCTTGGGTGAATCTTCCCTTCTTTTTCTTTGTTTCTTTCTCTTTCTGACTCTCCCTCTACTGACCAGGCTGGTTTCAAACTCATGGGCTCAAGTGATCCTCTTGTCGTCCTAAGTAGCTGGGACTATAAGCACATATGGCCGTACCTGGTCAGTTGTTTTTTGTTTTGTTTTGTTTTGTTTTCCTGGTCAGTTTTTTTAAAGAGCTGTTTTTCTTAAACTTTTTTTTAATTGAAAAGTCATATAAAATAGACTTCCTCCAGCTTCCAAGCAAAGCAAACAAAATGGCTCCCACCCAAAACCAAGCAGTCTCCCCAGATAGTCATCCATTGAAGAGTTATTAGGCATCTACTGTCTGTTATTAGAGGGACAAGACCAAGTCTGTCTTGTTTGCTCTTTATTTTTTTTTTTTAAGACAGAGTCTGTATTTATTTGATGCCCAAGTTGGTCTCCAACTTCCGGGCTTAGAGGATCCACCTGTCTCAGCCTCCTGAATGCTGAGATTACAGATACGTATGTCATGTGCTCAGAGCTTGTCTGGTCTTGTATCTTTACTTCCAGCACAGTGCTGGGCCCAAAGCAGTTGCCTGATAAGCATTTGTGAAATGAATGAAAGAAACCCGAGAAATTAATTAAGTAAGCATGTTATTGTCTCTTATCTCACACAGTGATTAAATTGGCAATTAATTACTATTAGAGTCCATGGCAGTGGGAAAGGTGTTATTTACTCAGGAAATATGCATATGAAAAGATCTAAACCACAAAAAAAGACTACTGTTCACCCACCACTATGGCTAGTTTTTTCTGTTTTTTGGAGGGGATGCTGGGGATTGAACTCAGGGCCTTGTGCTTGCTAGGCAAGTGCTCTACCACTGAGCTAAATCCCCAACCCCGTTTTTCTATTTTTTTTTTTATTTTTAAATTGACAATACCAGGTGGTAGGAGGATACAGAGCAATTGAAATCTTCATACCGTGCTGCTAGAAAAGCCATTTCAAAAACCTGTTTGGCAGTATTTACTAAAGTGAAACATATGTCCACACTATGACCCTGCGATTCCATGCTTTTAGGAATATACTCCAGGGAAAGGTATGCATATGCTCAGCAAAATACACATTAAAGTGTGCATAGTAGTTTTATTCATAGTAACTCCAAACTGTAAACTATGCAAATGCCCGTCAATAGGAGAACAGTAAATTACTTAGGCTGTCCTCATGCCCCTTTTTTTCGAGACAGGGTCTCACTATGTAGCCCAGGATGGTCTTGAACTTGTAGTGATCCTCCTGCCTCAGCTCCCGAGTATTGAGATTACAGGCGTGTGCCAACATACCTGGTTAACCCTGTGCAATGAAACAAACAAAACCCACAACAAAAACCTACTGATATGAGCCACACAAACAAAAGGCTACTGATACAAGCCACCATGTAAATGAATCTCACAGCCATTTAAATGAACTAAAAATCCAGAAACCAAAGTATACGTAAGTATATACATAAAGTTTAAAAACAAAAATATTCATGATACAAAATCAGAATGGTATTTATGAGGATTGGGAGCATAGATCAGAAGGGGGAATGAAGAAACTGAGGTGCTAGAAATGGTTTCTGTTTGGACCTGGAGGAGGTTACATGGGTGTGGAAACCTGTACAATATCGCTGGGCTATGAGTTTAAAAGATTACGACATCTGAATGTACTTCATCGTATTTGTGCACTCATAGAAAAAAAGAATGACTATCATAAACACATGAATATCATGTGCCTTAATATCCTTAAAATAATCAACATTTTAAGTAACTGTGTTTCTCTATTGAGGGCTATTTTTATTTTATTATTTTTAGTATTTTTTTGAGACAAGGTCTTGCCATGTAGCTCAGACTGGTCTTGAATTCACTATGTAGCCCGGACTGGGCTTGAACTCACAGCGCTCCTTCTGCCTCAGCCTTCTGAGTGCTGGATCACAGGCATGCGCCACCAAGCCGGGCAGTCTCCTCTTGAGAAGACCGACCTCCTTAGTTACTGTGTGAACCCACTTCCTGACCCTCCTCCTACACCTGTCCTTACCCGCCTCTTCTTTTTTCAGAAGATGAGTATTTTTCTTCTTGTTTATGGCCCACCCATTAGCTGGTATCCTTAACCAACATGGTCCTATTTCAGGAACTTTACACCATTCCTCAACTTTCTTTTGCTTACATTTTCAACCCTTTCCTCTCAACTGGCCCCTTCAACAGACTACAGACAACTCAAATTTCTCCTCCTAGAAGAAATCCTCCTCTGACCCCACTTCCCTCCTGACTACTGACCACTATTTCTTCTTCCCTTCTACTTTCCCTGTCTTCATTTATTCACCTCCTTACATTTCTTAAACTCACAGCTTTAGCTACTAAAATCCACAAGCCAAATCCTTAATGAATTTTCAACTGTCACATCCAAAAGATTGCTTTTCCTGTCTTACTTTGCAGAAGTTTCCATAACTCTGATGTTGCCAATTCCTCTTATCTTTGTTTTTTTTTTTCCTTTGGTAGCGGGGATCAAACTCAGTGCCTTGTGCTTGTGAGGCAAGCACTGTAACCACTGAGCTAAATCTCCAGCTCCTCTCATCTTTGAAACCTCCTTCCTTTGACTTCCCCCACACCACAAGCTCCAGGCTCTCCTTGTTCCTGGCCAATCATTTCTGCTCTGTCTCTTTCAGGGTTCTCGTTCTCTCCCCTCCCTTGCTGAGTGTTGTTTGTCAGGGCTCAGCTCTGCTCTGCTCTGCACATAGGTGTCCTTCACGGTGGTCCCATGACATCAGTGCCACCCCATGCAGATGACTTGCACACCGGCTTCCCTTGAGGACAGGGCTGTGCAGTCAAGTGCTGGCCAAGCTAACGAATCAGGGTATTCTGGGGGACTTCCAGTTCAGTGTGTTCCAACTCAATCCGTGATTCCACTCCCAACATTGTTCTGTTCTGTCTCATTTGGTTGTACTTCCTCCCTTCACCAGATCATCCAAACTATAAACCTGTGCATAATGCAGGGTTTCTTGACTGCAGCCCTACTGATATTTAAGGCTGGAAATTTTCCTGTTTCAAGGAGGCTGCCCTGGTCATTGTAGGATGTTTGGCAGCATTTCTGACCTCTACCCACCAGATGCTGATATTACCCCACCCGTGTAATGACCCCAAGTGACTCTAAACTTTCACATGTATCACCTGGGGAGGGATGTCCAAATATCCTAAGGCTGAGACCAAGGGCATGGATCTAGAAGTCACTGTGTAATTTTAAACCAGTTACTACTTCTCTGAGCCTTGGTTTGATTTCTCTGCTAATGGAGTTTAAATAAGATAATCCACTAGAGGTAAGCCACAGAGTCTGTTCCATATTGGACCCCAACACAAGCTCCTCTCTCTCCTCCTACACCCAACAAAGCTCTAGATCTGTTTTAGCTCCCAAGTATTTTATGCATCCACTCTCATCCATGCCTGCCTGGATTCTTGTGACTCTTCTTGCAGGCTGCAGCCAGCCTGTGCCCCTCACATGCATACTTCACACAGTGCAGGTGCGCGCCTCTCCAGCCCCAGCTCTTGCCTCTCTGGGACCGGATTTCCGGGCCAACCATGGTGAGATACCAGGCATTTCTCTGTACATCATGCAGCGTCCCTCCCTGCGTTAGTTCACGCTGCTCCTTCTGCCTGGGATAACCTCCCACACTCAAGCTAACTTTCACTTCTGCAGGCTCATTTGGAGCCTCACCTCCTCCAAAAAGCTGGACCTGCAGCCTCCTTTCCCACACGCCTACTGCCCTCCTCTGTGTCCCCGCCGTCCCCTATCCACTTTCTCCCAGAGTCTGCCTCAGGCATCACATTTTTGTCTCTGCGTCTCTTTCTGTTGGGCTGTGTGTGGCAGCGATTGCAGCCCTTTCCTCTCACACACATAACATCTAGCATATTCCCTGACACGCAGATGGTACTCAGAGAATATTTATTGAGTGAATGAACTGTGTACAGCCCCATCATGTCCTCTGTGTTAGGTTCAGAGGTGTCGCTTAGAAGTGGTTATAAAATAGCTCACACGTCTGCTGTCTCTGTGGCTCAGCAGCAGGGCTCCCTCAGCCAGGGGCTTGCAGAGGGCACAGTGCCGACCGGACACTTGCACAAGCGTGTGTGGCTGAGCGACGATGCGCAGACAAGCGTGGCAGATGTGTGCTTCCAACAGCACCGCGGGTTCCTCTTCACCTCTTCCATCCTTGCCTTTCAAGTATCTTAATTCAGGGCCCTTCCTGTCAGTGAAAGTCTTCCTTTAACATCTCCACATCTCCGCTTTGGATTGACATAAGTATTTTTGCAGATGACCCAGCCATTCAACCCGTAAATACAGTTGACCCTCCATTTCCATACTTTGTTTTTGCTACTGAGGATCAACCCTAAGACCTTTGCACTGAGCTACATCCTCAGCCCTTTAATTTTTTGTTTGTTTTGTTTTTTGTTTTGAGATATAGTCTTGCTAAATTTCCCAGACTGGGCTCATACTTGCCATTCTCCTGCCTCAACCTCTCAGAGTGCTGGGATTACAGGCATATGCCACCAGCCTGGGGCATTTCCACACTTTGGAATCTGTGACTCAATCAACTATGGACTGAAAATTAGCCCAGGGAGGGCCAAGGACGTACTTCAGTGGTGAAGTATACTACTTGCCTAGCATGTGTGAGGCCCTAGATTCAAGACCTAGTACTACAAAAAAA
>PVJO010008511.1:0-74937 GCA_004026905.1 Hystrix cristata | reverse complement strand
CATCACTAAACCTGGCTTTATTTGTTCTCCTGAGAGGCAGAGTCATAAATTCTCCAAGCCACATACTTCTTTATATCAACCTCTGCCTTACTGGAGATACCAGCAAAATAGACTAATAAATGCCCAGTAGGCAATAAAGAGGTCAAATGTATTTTTTATTATTTCCATGATTGTTCATTATATTGAAACAATTAACTTTAGGTGGTATTTCCTCACTAAATTTTGCTCCTAAACAAGTTAATCTCTATCAGCTAATACATTTTAGAATTCTATTTCTATCAGAGATCTCTAAAAACAAAATTCAGTCATAAAAATATCCTTAGCAAAAATGGAAATACAACTGTTTCTAGGTATCCATAGGAGGTTGGCTCCAAGAACCCCCATAGATACCAAAACTAAAGGATTCTCAAATTGCTTATAGAAAATGGCATAGTATTTGCATAATCTACGCATACCCTCCCATCTACTTTGAATCATCTCTCGATTACTTATAATACTTACTACAACATGCATGTTTTGTAAATAGTGATTATACTATATTGTTTAGGGAATAATGACAAGAGAAACCCTGTACATGTTCAATACAGGTATAATTTCCTAATGAAAATAATTGCAAGGGTGGGAGCTTGGAATTGAACCCAGGCCTGGGGCTTCTACACTGAGCAGCATCCATAGGCTTTTTTGTTTTTCATTTTGAGATAGGGCCTTGCTCTGTTGCCCAGCTTAGGCTCAAACTTGCAATCATTCTGCCTCAGTCTCCCAGAGTGCTAGGATTACAGGCATGTACCACTATACCTTAATGAATTTTCTATCATTGCTTGAATCTAGGGCATTTAATGAATTTTCTATCATTGCTTGAATCTACGGATGTAGAACCCAGATATAGAGGACTAACTATACACCCTACAAAAAAATACAAGGAGAAAAATAAATAATATCTCCCAAAAGCACCAGTAAACCATTTCCTAATAATGTGTTCTCTTGAATGATCTAATTTACCACCCCTAGTCAACTTTAAAAGCTTAGAATTATTAGTTTCACTAAGATTTTTAATAAATTTAGCTAAAAAAAAAAACCCTTCCTATAAACCCAGTGAAAGAAAGAAAAAAAAAAAAAACCCATGCATTGGAATAAAGTCCAAAATAAATGTGCTCTGAAATATTTAATTAACAACTATACCAGGAATTTTTAAAATCAATGTAATGTTATAACTTTTATGAAGACATTTATAACTTACAGAATTTCTATGTATAGATTTTGCCACTCTGTTTTAATGATCAGATAGTAGATCTGATTAGCAAAAATCAGAGGACTACTAACAATCAATATAATGTGAAGTTGAATATGCAAATAGACAACAGGTAGAAAACTCTCCTACAGCCTGTCACAGGCTTCCCATGAAAACATTACCAGCCAGGCAGAGCGCTATCCCTGAGACTTAGAGGAAGTCAGGTCACTCCCTCTACCAACAACCCCGAAAGTCAAAACAAAACCCCGAAACAATTAGCCCAGCATGGCCGGGACTTGATTCATAACTGACAGCTCCCTTCACTTATTTCCAGCTCCTACCTTAGGGACCAGCCAGGGAAAGCCAAATATACATCCCTCACGCATCACACAGAATGCCCTCCTTCTGGTGAGTTCACACACAGCTTTCTCACGGCCACGACTTTGGACCGGGACACCTGAAACGCCCCTCTTTCCACTCTCTGCCTCCCCTGGACGGACTATCTGCCAACATGCAAGTTAAGGTGGCTAACTCCCTGCCCCAGTGAGACCTAAAGGGAAACTGTGTGTTCTCATTTGGGTAGTCTGCCTTTATTTCCACAGTGATACATCTTTTTAGGTTTGTTTTCTTTTCAATAGGTTACAAAGTATCCTTATTTGTTCAGAAAAAATTCTTCTTATATGGAACCAGAAGAACCAGAAGTTGAGTCCCCTTGACCTTGACATTTCACAAATAATTACAAGCTGCTGGTGTCATGATGGCCACCGTTACCACTGGGGACAAGTCACTGTGACTCAATGCGGTGCAGAGCACTTTGCGTGGAGTAGCACGTTCACACCTCTGAAGGACCCGGGGCACAGGCTTGCTATCAGCTCTATTTAACACAGGAGGGTCTCGTGGCCAAGCGCCTGCTCAGTCTCCCAGTTTGTCAGTGGCTGTCACAGCTGTCCTAACAGCACGCTGCCTCTCGACCCATGCTCTGCTCCCATGTGCTCATGTGCCAAACTAACAAGGTGTGCTAGGAAATGAGAGGAGAAACTGCATGAAAGTTTCCTTAAAGTAGCTGCAAGTAACCCTTTTTCTCATTCATAAAAAGGCAAAGCTGAGTGTGGTAGCACATAGCTGTAGTCACATCACTCTGAGAAGCTGAGGCAGGAAGACTGCAAGTTTGAGCCCAGTCTGGGCAACTTAGCAACTCAGTGAGAACCTGTCTCAAGAGGGATGGAGACGTAGCACACTGGGAGGGCCCTGGGTTCAAGCCCCAGTACCACAATAAGAAAGAAAGAAGGGGGTGGGGAGAAGAAACCTAGATAGGATGGAATGTTTGTTAAATTGTATTAGCTTTTCTATTGCTGGAACCAAATATCAGACACCCACAACTAAAAGGATGAGAGGTTTAACTGGCTCAAGGTTTCCGAAGATTCAGCCCCTGGTCGGCTGGCTCCAAGGCAGCAACACTGTGGCAGAAAGGCACAGTGGAGCACAGCTGCGTACCTCCTACAGACTGGAATAGAGCCAGGGAATAGCACGTGGCACAGACCAAAGGCCTGGAAGCCTCCTGGAGAGTGGCTGGTACGAGAGGCTAAAGAAGCTGGAGTCTGATGTCCACGGGAGATGGCAATAGTGAAAGATGCCGCCCCTCCTTCCTCCAGTCAGAGCAGAGCTTTTCAAAGGCAGGCAGACTTCCCTTCTTCCACTTTCATGCCATCTGGGCTGCAAGCCTATTGGGTGGTGCCACCATGATTGGGATGGGTCTTCCTCTCTTCGTTTGCTGTCCTGTATGTCAGTCACTTCTGGAAACACCCCACAGACATTAATCTGCTAGGTGTTTATTAATCTTTCATAATCAAGTTCATAATCACTGTTAGCGGTCACATAAACATATAACAGCAACCAAAATTATCTACAGAATACAAACTTTTTAAATGATCAAAATTCTAGTACTGCCACCTCTGGCAGTCCAACAGAAATATACAGGAATTTAAAGGTAGGCACATGCATAGGGTGAGCCCCAGACCTCCAACATTTAGGCTTCTCCTGACGGTTCTTATTTTAAAAGCTCCATAAAAAGCTCCATAGATGATTTTAATCTTGGAAAAAAAAAAAATCTCCCTAGATTCAAAGAACTCAGCATAGAGGTAAAGACCTGGATCTAAATTTTCCAAATAGATGAGTGATCATATAAATGAAGCAGTGAATAGGTTGGTTGATATCAATAAAATATATTTTATCCAAGGAGTTTGGCTTGCTCAGCTCCATGGGGATGGAGGCTTGGATTTCCACCTCTGACGGAGCCGAACTGGGGGTGGCAGTTTCTGCTCGTGTGGACACGGGGAAGGATTCAAACACTGGAAACAATAGCAAAGGTTCACTTTACCCACCTCATTCTCCTTCACTCCAGTTTGTCCTGCTCCATCCCTAGCTGTTCTCCTTACAGACCAGAAGGGCTCCCAGAGTTTTCCCTTCATTGGATTTTTCTGGCTTTAAATGCTTTCACTATGTGGTTATCGTGAAAGGGAAGAGTAATGAAAATTGTCATTAATGAAAGTAAATACTGTTCATTACTTCAGCTGTAACTCATCTAAAAGCTAAAATGACTTCATAATTAAAGTGTGAACCCAAATTAGGCATTAGAGTATAATAATTAATTTAAAATTGCACACAGTAGTACAAATCTAAGGTAATAACTGAAATGAAAAGAAGTGGGGGAAGATATTAATGTCGTAGATATCTTTTGGATAACTGAAATAAAATAAGCAATTTCCTGTCATTTCAAAGGAAAATGAATACCTTTGATTCCGACATCTGGCATTTCCTGGCATGATTCCCTTTACCTTTTCTTATTCACCTGGCAGGTAAAGATAATAACATTTACCTTTCGTGCTTCTCAGGAATATTAATATTTTAGAAGGACTTTGAGATCAGAATGACAAAGACAACTTAGGGAGCAATTATTACAATATGGATTTGGGTTGCTGTAGTCTGTGGACTTGGAGTTTGCCTGATAGGTCATTTTTTAAAATCAAGTCACCAGAGATGTGCCTAGTGGGTGCTCGATCAGTGTCTGCTGAACAGAAGACATTTCATATCTAACGTATGAATATCATTTATTGTGTCGTTCTTTGAGTTGATGTCCCACCACTTAGGGTTACATGGCTAGAGCCTTTTCACTTCTGAGCTCCCCATTGCATGATGGGACCCGGAATCTAGTCTGCAAGGTGCCGGAAGCAGGCAGCACAGAATGGACTCCAGCGCAGGAAGCACTGTCATCATGGCGGGTGTGCCAGCAGGAATTGGGCCTTGTGCTTGAGCCACTCCTTCAGGAAGATCAAAGGGAAGTCTAGGAATTTGCTTTTGGCAAGTTTTCAAGAGCTGCTGCTGCTGCTGGGACGAGGCTTGAACTTTGGGAACTAATGGCCTAGTCTGAAGTCAACCTGCAGTACTCCCCAGTAAATGTGAGTGCGCATTCTAGCATCCTCTGTGCTAGAAACAGGTTGCGCCCCGAGTTCAACCTGCACATTAGTGATAAAAATTCTAATTGTTCAGTTTGATGCAACATAACTTCTCTGAACCTACATTGCTTTACCTGAAACAAAAATACACACCTTGTTAGTGAATGCACATAGGACAGAATCCTTTATTTTCTATTTGGTTGTCAGCAAAAAGCACTTCATGAATACCTTTCGTAAAGAACTCGATCTTTATCAGCAGGGCAAATCAGATAGCTTTGCTCCACTTTCACATCTGTGAAATGGGAACAATAATCCCTGACTGGCTGATTTCATAGTCACTGTGAGACTCAGATCAGTGGATATTAAGAAAGACTACTCCACAAGCACTACCTGAGAGTCACATACACCCAGTAATAGTCTACTGTGTCCCTACTTTTAACCGAGCACTAAAGATACTTGACTTTCAGGCTGCTGTTCTCAAATCCTAAATGTTCGCAGTCTAGACTTGAGCCTAGAACCCTCTTGTCTCCTGATTAGAGCCTTGAGCGAAGTTACTCCATCCAAATTCATTGCTAAAGAAATACCAAACGCATTTCCCTGAGTTGGAACTCTTTTTTTGTGCCCCTGATCAGTATGTTTGCAAAGCTCTTCAAAACTGAGCTCTTACCCCTTTCCCTGAAAATCTACCTTCCTCCTGCCTACGACAACTCTGTTCATCTGGTTAATCTTGCCAAAAACCTGGAAATCATCCTTGACATGTTCAACCCATCGCCAAGTCTACTGGTTCTGTCTCCCAAACACATTTCTAATTTACTCACTTCTCTCCTTTCCTCTTCCCGCCTCCTTGGGTAACCCCATCTGTCTCTCAGAGTTGTGCAAGCCGCCCTCTCTGCGAGCTAGGCAACTTCCTCTCTTCACCGCCACACCTGTCGTCTAACCTCTGATCAAGACAGTCTCACCTTCTGACGCAGATACCGGGACCCTCCGAGAAGTCTTTGTGGTCACTAGCAGCACTGTGGTTTGTATCAACATCATCACACTCAGCGCGCCTTACATAGCACTTTCTGTAAAATGGGCACCTTCCTCAGGATTTCGTCTGCTAACCTACTGAGCATCACAGCAGCATTATCAGCTCCCTCTTTTGAGAGGAAGAACTAAAGCGTAGAGAGGTTGAGTTACTCATCCAAGACTAAACAGCTTGGAAGGGGGCAGAGCTGCACGGCAAACCCGGGCAGTCTGGCGGGGTTGATCCATGTTCTACTCTACGCCTCCATGTGTTCCTGCGAAACCCACGGCCTGCTCTACAGCCCGTAAAGGCTCCCTGCTGCTTTTAGGATCAAAGTTGCTTTCTTTTCAAGGGATTTTTGGATTCTCTACAATTCAGGCTTGCATTCTTCTCCGGCTTCCCCTTCTGCCTCTGCCCTGCAGGTGCCAGCAGCTGCCACGCAGGCCTCGTTCAGTTCTGCAAAGGCGTCAGCGTGCTTCTCCTCCAGGGCCTTTGAACAGGCCATCCCTGCCGTCCACATCTTCTCACCTAGCGGTGGCTTTCTCTGACCCCACAGACCTAAGGCTTTCCACGGGTCACATTTACTACGTGCTGTCTTTTCCTGATAGCATGCAACATAACATTGACACACGTATTTGTTCAAGTGTCTCTCATATCTGGCTCAGGAGGGCAGGGACCACACTCGCCTTGTTCACCACTGTCCAGGCAACCTCTCACTGTACCTGTCTAAGCAGGTACAATGTGAGTATGAACAGTGAACAGAAACAATAAACAGAAAACAGAACGCAGGAAAGCTGGCTGCGGATACACTGAGGAGGAAGGTGATAGGAAGGGTGACAGACTCTTAAAAAAAGCTGAAAATGAAAAGTACTCCATTGTGTATAAATACTTCCTTTTCCTTATCCATTCATCTTTTGATGGGCATGTATGCTGTTTCCAAGATGTAGATATCATAAATTGTGCTGCTATAAACATGTGTATGCATGTGTCTCTGTGATGTGATGACTTTGACTCTTTTGGGAAGATACCTTGAAGGGGGATAGCTGGATCAAATAGAATTTCTATTTTTACTTTTCTTTTCTGACAAGTCTCCACACTGATTTTCCATAGTGGAAAATAAATTTGAGACATTTGTGAGTAAGTAGATCCAACTTGAGAACACAATGTGAAGTGAATTAATTCAGACACACAAGCTTAAATACCACCTGGTTTCTCTTATATGAGTAAAAATATATATGTGTATATATATGTATATACATATACACACATATATATAGAAAGAGAGAGACAAAGAAAGACAGAGCAAAATAGAACACAGATAAACAAGAAGTAGGGAAAAGTTCAAATAATTCCCCAAATTACTTATTCTGTTTCTTCAAAAATATTTCAGGCCGGGGACTCAGCTCAGCGGTTAGAGCGCCTGACCAGTGAGTACAAGGCCCTGAGTTCAATCCCTGGCACAAAAAAACCCACAAAAATTTCAATATATATGTTAATTTGTTCATTTATACTACTAGTTTCTCTTAATTCATTGAAAAAAAAGTTTTTTGCTATAATCTGCTTGTTTCTTCTTCTTCTTTTGTCTGTGTCTTGTACCCCAGGTCAATACTTTTAAAATGATGATCCTCAGTGTATTAACTATGACTAAATTCGTACTTTGCTGCAAGCTGAAAATGAGAAGATGTGGCATTCACCAGAACAAGATGAAGAAGGAAGAAGACGGATGTTGATATTGACCTCAGCTGGGGGCCTGGGAAAAGGGATTCCAGGAACTGTTTCTGGACAGACAGACGGAGAGGAACACAGTGGTATCACTAAGCAGTCTAGGCCTGAACCTGCAGTATACTTAGATAGCCAAAGAGAAACCACTGGGAGGGAAGATGGAGAGAAAGGACTCCAAATAGCCAACAGGGAAGAGAGTGGGAGCAACCTACGCAGCAAAAAACACAGTTCACCCTCTCTGATGTTCAGGACAAGGCCTTCAGCTGCCATGACCCTGCAGTGAGGCCCAGGATTGACTGAGCACTCGGGCGCCATCGGGGCTGGAAACAGGGCGAGGGACTCGGGGGCTCCCGTCAGACACTGCTGCGTGCAGCTGCCCTGGACCGCGGGGCCGTCCCAGGCGTCGCTGCTGATTACCTGCGAGGCGCCTCCGAAGACGTTATGGTGCAGGTGACTCCCAAGGCCACTGTGACTAGGGTCCTGTGAGCTCTGGGAGGTGAGATGCAGAGGGAGGGGCTTAGTCACTAGCACATGCTCTCCAGAAGCAGGCCCTCAGCCAGGGTGGCTGTGAACCTCTGTTCCACCCTGCTCTGCCTTCTCTGGGGCTCTGAAAGGTCCTGCCAGGATGGCCACCACCCACCACCCTCCCCAGAGCTGAGGTCCTGGGCACAGGACCATGTTTCTGAAACCCTGATATGGCGAGTTAAGCAAATGTTTTCTCTTTATAAATTGGCTGCCTCAGATATTTTATATGGGGAATATGAAAAAGTCAATAAAACTCCAAGGAATCATGAATGTATTTGCTTGGGCTGTGCTCTTACTGGACCCTTCGCCAAGGCCGAGCATGATCTCAGCGACAGAGAGAAGAGGTTGTTATGCGATCTCTTCTCTATAATGCAGCAGGACTCTCCCTGACTTGGATGGGCAAGAACTCCCAGGGAAAGGCCTGCTGGTGCAGCAGAGGCTAGCAAAGGGCTAGTCAGGCTTTTCCACCAGACATACATGTGTATGGCATTCACCCGAGCACCAAGTTGGATCGCGAGTTGGCACAGCTCCCTTCCAATACTGTGGTTATCTTGGCAGAGTGGGAACAACATCACTGACCAGAGAAACCACACACAAACAGGACCAGGGGAAAGGAGGTTTGAATTCTGATGCTGCTGAGAGGACATCCTGAAAAGCATCCCCCCCACACACATACCGTCAGTGTTTTGGAACAGTCACTGTATACGAAGAGAGCCTGCCCTGGCATCGCAACATCACTGGTACAGCTTTATGCTTACGTGGCACGGCACAGTTTTCAAAACCCGTCATGTCCTGCACTGGCTGGTAGGTGGCGTGAGCTCCATGGTGGGGGTTCCTGGTTCCCACAGGATCCTGTTGACATCAGTGTCATTTTAGAGCCAGGAAGAGTGAGGTCAGCTCAAGGGCCTCGTCCAAGGTCACACCATTGCCACTGGGGAAGGCTATAGCCACATGTGGGCAGATGTGAGTCTGAAGGCTGGTTCTTGTACACTGTGCTACCCGCCACCCTGTCTTCTACTGGGTTCTGAGTTCCTGAGGGCAGGTGATGGGTGTACTCAGTGCTAGGACACTTATTTTGTGAAAGAAAGGAGTGCGAGAACAAATGACCCATGAACAGAAAGCAGACCTGTTAATTCTGAATCCAAATATCTCCGCATAAGAGATCATCATCTGCCTTGGAACCATGTTATTGGTTATAAAACACAGATAGTGGGAAGTCCTTTTAATTATTTCCTGTTTTTTTTTCCATTTTCTTTAAAATAGACCTTTGTGACTGTTGATTATTCGTCCTTTACAATTTAAAAAAAGCAAGGTATTGTCTTGCAGAGAGAGAGAAAAAGAGAGACAATTATTGCCACCTATTGAATGTATTCCAGCTACCTAGTCCACCTTTGTAATCTTCGCTGCCAAGGAAAAAGAAAATGGTTAGGGAGTGTGGGATACAGAGAATTAAAATAAACTTTGATCCACTTACTGTAAACACTTCATGATACTGAGATCTCCCACTGCCTTTCTAAGCCAACTTAATTTGGGAAAGTGATAGATTCAAAGCTGCAGTAATCGAGGCTTTTCGGTCGCTGCACCAGGCCAGGTTGCCAAGCCGACCCCTCCCCTGCTGCCCTTTCTGTCTGGGCAGGTGAGCAGCTCTCCTTCCTTTGCTGGGCAGGTCACAGAGGCAAGAAAGGAAGGCAGGCCTGGGAGGAGGGGCCGGAGGGTGCAGGGAGGGAGCGGCGTGGCCCTGGTGAGTGAAGGGGAAAGCGGGAGCCCTCATGTCGCACTCAGCTGAGTGAAAGGCCGTCTCCACAGCCCTGCCTGTCAATTGTGTTTGTCTCCGGTCCGGGAATTTTCATTATTCATTATCCGCTGGTCCTGGACAGCACAAGAGCCGCAGCTCTGTCTAATACCCACCTGATAACGTATTTCTGATAAGCGTGACGGAGCCTGGGCTGCTGACAGGACTCACATTTCCAGCTGGATAAAGTGCCATTTACATGAAGCAGGCCCTGTGAATTCAGATCAGGAAGATAGGGCAGGCTGTGACGCTGGGCACACAGCCCTGGGGACTGTCACTTGGGGCCTGGGGACCCTCGGGCTCCTTTGTTCTTCCCCCACCCAAAGGGATGGGTCAGGAGGCACTGTGGGTCCCGCCTTGCTGGCTCAGCACCCTTCACCCCTTCAAGGGCAAAGTTACAACAATTTGGTTTAAAGATCTAAACTGGCTTTGTTTTTCATTCTAGTATTGGGCAACACTTCACACTCTAAAATACAACATAAATGTTCTCATGGGCTAAGCAGAAGAGTTTGGTTTTATAGGCAGAAAAGAGCTGCAGAAAGCAAGAACAAAGAACCAAAAACACTTTGGTCATTTTAAAGTTATTTTAAGATGGGCACTAGGTGACAGAACAATAGAAAAATAACTGGTTAATGTCAGGTTTCCTTGTCACTTTTGTGTAAAGATTAAAGAAGTAAGGATTGGAAAACTTGGCCACCTCTCATTCTCCTGACTTCTCATGTCAGACAACAACTTAGTTTTGGTTAAATGACATGGAACACTAGCATGAGTGACTCCATTTTGAATTCTATCTGATCCTTTGGAACTCAGGGCAGAAGCCTCATTAAAGATAATGGCCTCTTACAATTTGTATTTAATATTCTCAATAGATGGAGGAAGCCACGCAGGCAACAGAACACAGTGGCCCTAAATCAGAGTGAAATAGGGACATATTGTCCCTTTCTCAAGGTCAAAATCCATCCAAAAACATCACAAATCTTTCACTTCCAGTTTCTAATCTTTTTATGCATATATTGTATTGTCCAAGAAACTAGTGACATGGCTTGCTTACTAAGTATCCAAAGACACCCCAGAGCAGAAAAGTTTTACGGTCTCTGATTCTGCCTCCTGTCCTTAAAGTCTAAGCGAATAGCTGGATGCATCTGCCTGTCCAACGTGGTTTGTGAAAGGGCAGGATTAGCACCATCCGACCCAATCAATTTAGAATGTTTGAAAGTGTTGATTATTCTTTGTGGTTAAGGCCGACTCTATTTCTATAACTTAGACACAGCCTGAGAAATGATTACTTCTGTGTCCAATGGTCAGCCTTACAATGACAGCACACACGCACGAGGCCAGAGTTCTAACCTTTTCTCTGTCCTCTGTCTCTCCAGTCACACTCCTGCCCTGAGGGATCAGGTCCTCCCCATCTCCTAGCACACGAACATAGTTAAAACACTTGTGTGTTCTGAGAACCGTGTCATTAAGCGACTCTGTCATTATGCGAACATCACAAAATGCAGTCACATGCACCTAGGTGGCGCAAGTCAGTCAGTTGGCATGCCTCTTAACACAATCTAGACATGCGATAAACATGAGATGTGCGAGCCCGCTGCCTGAGCAACACGGCACAACGTTATTTTATAGTAAAGCTCTCTTAATATAGGTTGTCGTGTACTCTAAACTAATAAATAAAAGCACAGTACATTACATACATAAGTCAGTAAGTACCACGGTGGTTTATTAGGAAGTATCGGGTACCGTATGTAATTCGTACATGCTAAGCTTTCATACTCTTGGCAATATAGTAGGTTTCTTTACACCAACATCATCACAAATATGTATACAATGTATTGCCCAGCACATTATGATGGCTATGATATCACTAGGTTTTAGGAATTTTTTCCCCTCCTTTTGCTATCATGAAATAACCATCATATATGCTGTTCATTATTGACCAAAGCATGGTTGTATGGCGCACGACTGCAATTTCCTATCTGAATCTATTAGCCTCAGATCCTGCCCCTCAGAGTCTGCCGTTCGCAAACTCTGCAGCGTCCAGGTGGTACAGCAACCCCAGGGTCCTGGCTGGCTCTGCAGTTGCTGCCTGCTTTTCAGGGGCTCCCTGTGCTTGGGGTGAAAACAGCTAGCGGACCAAGCCACCCAGGCGCCGGCAGACCCAGCTCACACCCAAGCCTCATCTTTCTCTGGCTAGCGCCATTTTTTCTTAACAGTAAGTCCATTTGAAATTCCCCTTCGTTCTCTGTGCTGGTTCCAAACTCCTCCCTCATAGGAGTCTATGCCCGGGATGGGGTCCTTACCCTCCGATGGCACACGGTGCATGTTTCAGCACGGCTCTTATCACATCTCATTTTAATGTTCCCTTTAAGAATATGCTTCTGCTATGAGAAATGAACACTGTGTGTTCCTAACATCTGCAGGGCCTAGGGCAACAGTTCAAATGGAGGCCCAACTGCCAAGTCTAAAGATTTACAAATTAAAATCCAAGACATCAAATTGTTAGTTAAAATAACAGATTTGATGTTCCTGCCCTGACAGATACTCCTCTGTAATGACTCACAAGGCCGGACTCAGGGTTAGAGTCTTTGGAGTCTCCAGGGCCCTTTGCCAGAATGTGGTGGCACCCAGGGCACTGTCCTGGCTCCTGGCTCTGTCCACTGTCCCCTACCCCATTCCACTTTGCTCCTGGGAGGACCTGTGTACGTGTGTGCCACGCCCACAGTCCTGCAGTTTCCCACCTCTAGAGTCTAGGGGTCACAGCCAGTCTTGTAAAGAAAGCCCTGGGGAGGAGGCTGGGCCGGCCGAGGCACGAAGGGTGGGGTGTTTCCACCAGGGTTCTCCAACCCAGAGCCGTATAATGAGAGCCCGCTCCGGGAGTCCCGAGGCAGGAGAGTAGGGTGTGACTAAAAGTGGCTGGGAAAGTAGCTGTGACCTATTAATTACAAAATCCCAAACAGAGGTAATTTCTCCTGAGAATGGCCTAGACCTGTGGTCAGCCTGAGGTGCGAGATCGCAATACTGCCTTTCAGGACCTAGACATAGAAATTCTCACAGATTTCTTTGAGATTTGCACACTATAAAAGAAAGGAAGCCATGAAGAGCCATGTCTTTTCATGATGGCCCACACCACGTCTCTCAGGCGTGGTACATATTTTCATCTTCTTTTGTTACTTTTTCTTTGTTTGTCCCAGACTCACTCTGCAGAGCTAGTTCCTCTCTCAATCTCTATTTTGCATTTAAATAAACTTTGTCACTACTTTTAGCTTGTTGCATTCAATTCTTTGTTTGAGGCAAGAAGAATTTGGAATCAAACTCCAGAAGAAAAGGCGAGCAATCCAGAACCCGGTAACATTAATTTGGAATACAGCCCTTCCCATAACATTTTTGGTGATGCCAGTCAGGAGATTATTATTTCGATGTGGCCAGCCAAAAATAACATTTTTGGGGAGTGCAGCATGTATGTGGTTGTATACATTCCAGCATGCCCACATACAAGAAAGAGCTCAAGGACCAGAGACAAGGTAAAATGAGACCAAGCTGGGCAAAAGCCATTTTGTTCCACAAGGTCTCATTTCTTTTTCTTTTCTCTTTCTTCTTCTCTCTCCCTCCTGTAGGCTGGGATGCAGGGGATGATTCTCAAGGCATGCAGGGAGGTGTTTGCTGCTTTTCTGGCAGTGAGGGTGTGGGGAAGGAATATAGCCATTGTTTTTCTTTCTAGCTGCTAGTGCTTATCCCATGGATTTTTGTTTCCTGTGTGTTTATTGCATTTTGCTGCTGTTTTTTGTTGCTTGGAAATTAACCTGGTCTCCAAGTAACTTAGTTTGTAAATGTTTTTTTCTTTCTTGGTTTGCATTTTGGTCAGGTGGCTACCATGTTACTTTGCCATGTGACCAGTCGCCATTTTGCCTTGTTGCATAACTAAGTAGCTTTAGTAGGAATGTATCACCAGCTCCCACCATCTTTTCTTGTTGCTTGACAAAGTAATTTTAGCAGGCGTGCATCACCAGCAGCCACCATTTTGTCTTGTTACATGACTAAGTAGCTTTACTGGACATGTGTCACCAAATGCCGCCATTTTTTTCCCCTTCTATCTTTTTAACTGGTCTTACAAGCTAAGTCTCTGATTTTTAACCACCATATGGGTGTATAGCAAACCAGAGAAAAGAACTCTTTCCTTTCTTCCCACAGGAGAAATGTATGCTCCCTTTAAGGACTCATACAGCCTTTTGGTGGTACAAAACTTCTGGTTTGGAGCTACAACCAGAGGAACTCTGGGTGCTGGGCCCGCACGATCCCTCCAGGCATGACCATTTGCCATGGGCATGGGGGGAAAATGGAATACAGGAAAAATTTGTTTGTCTTAAAATTTCAAGGCTTTTGGCTAAAGCCTAGTACTTCAGCCACTCTAGGACTCTAACTGAGGCCATCATCACCTGGCTTTTGTGTTTCCCTGTTTAAATACAGCTAAGTTAAAAATTGATGCCTGATGATTGAACAAAACAGTATTTGACATTTAAAAGTTAACCAAAGTAACTGTAAGTGTAACTATAGAGCCATCCCAGTTCTTAGTACTTCTGTCAGAATAAATGCAAGAGATTTTTTCCCATATGGTTTCTAAATGCAAGTAGAACCATCGAGGGGTTCAGTGAGGTGGCTAAGGGAACTTTACTTGGGGAACTTCCACCCTTACTCCAGGGAGCTTGAAAGAATTAAAGCCAACAAATGGCTTCTCCTCCTTCTCCCCAGTGAATTCATGGGTCCAAATAAGGAGTAGAAAGCCCTGGGAGGGATTTCTCAGCACTAAATGATTCCGGCATCACTCAAGCTAAAGACATCTATCTAGTCTTTGTTAAGTCACACGAAGGGCACTTTGTGGACTTGGGTCTCCTCCTTTCGGGTGGGATGCTCCTTAAGGAGCGTAGGCTTAGTTATCTCCTTCTCCATAGGTTCCAAAACAAACAGGAAATCTACTGGATCTTGCAGCTGTGCAGATCTCACCCACATCTCTACTGGGCCACATTCTCAATGAATGAGGAAGGTTTGATCCAGACAATTTAAGCAGAAACAGCTTATCTGTTATTGCAAAACAGTTTGCAACTAGTATGAACCAGGAGGTGGCAAGAGATGGGTATGGGATGGTATTCTGGATTATGAGACTATTCTCCAGTTGCAGCATTCTTGGTTTTTGTTTAAAACATGCAAGGTAACCTGGGGATTTAGCTTTGTGGTTAGAGTGCTCGCCTCACAAGCATAAGGCCCTGAGTTCGATCCCCAGCACCAAACAAAATAAATAAATAATAAATAAATAAAGATAGGAAAATAAAACATGCAAGGTAAAATGAAATGCCTTACATTCAGGCTTTTGAGACTCTTGGGGAAGTTTTTTTCTTTTTTTTTTTCTTTTTTTTGGTGCTGGGGATCGAACTCAGGGCCTCTCTAACCACTGAGCTAAATCCTCAGCCCTAGGCTTTTGAGACTCTTGATCAAAGGGAAAGTTCAAGAAGCACGGCATCTAGAGTGGTCCCCAAGGAGGAAGAAGATACTCTAGATGACCCTCTCCTGAGACCCCCACTTGTCTCTCAGAGGGATGTGGGTCACTCTGATGTAATACTGGGAGGCCTTCTCAATCTCTCCCTTATAACCCCCAGGTAGATAAATCAACTCCGTTCCCTCCAGATGATTCGAGAACTCCACTAGAGCCAAGAGCCCCATTGGAACTCAATGATCCTCAGCCCTCTCATGCTTCTCATATGGCTTTGAGCCCTACAGGTAGAACCTGAAGTGGTGCTTCTTACCACCCTAAGCCACAATTTATGCCGCCTCTAAGAGAAGTCGCAGGGCCGAAGGAAAATGCTCAAGTGTAGGTTCCTTTTTCAGTTGCAGACATTCAACTGTGTAAGGAACGATTAGGCCACCTGTCAGAAAATCCTAATAGGTTTGCAGATGGCTTTCATACGTTGACCCTTGCTTTTGATTTATCATGGTGAGTTGGCCAATCATCTTGGCCAACTGCTGTACTCCAGATGAAAAACAAAGACTCCTACAAGAGGCCAGGAACTGTGCAGATGAATGATATGCCTTAAAAAGGGAAGGAAACCACCCTGGAGAGGCTATTCTCCCTGCAACACAGTCAAACTGGGACCACTATATTCAGGAGGGACTAGAGATGAGGTCTAGTATGGTAGCTCCTCTTCCCATGGGGGTGAAAAGGTGCATTACAGACTCCGTTAATTATGACAGAATGTGTGGAATCATGAAGGGTTCAGAGGAAAATCCAGCTTTGTTTTATAACTGCTTAACGGAGGCCTTTGGCAAGTATACTAAGACAAATCCATCTTCCAGGGAGGAAGAACACTAATGGGAAACCATTTTATCTGTCAGTCAGCCCCAGATATTTAGCATAAACTACAAAAAAACTTCAGATGGGGCCACAGACACCAATGACCCAATTGCTGGACGCCGCCTTGTCTGTGTTCAGCAATCTGGACCCGGAGGAGAGAGAAAAGAGAAAGGCTAAAATTATAGCTGTTGCAGTTGGTAATGCTTTAAATCCACCCTGGTCATCTAAAGAAAAACCCCACAACAGCCAAGGAAAAGGTTCCTGTTTCAAGTGCGAGAAGACTGGACACAGAGCATGAGATTGCATCAAGGCTCCACCTGGGCCCTTCTCTGCATGTGCAGCAGCTAACACCTGACTCATGGCACTGGACGATTGACTGTCCTCACTCCCACAGAGGGGCTAGGCCAGCCAGAAACCTCATTTTCTGTTCTGATGCCTGAAGAGGCCCAGGGGCCCCTGTCCACGGACATCACCATCACCTCTGAGGAGCCCTGGATAAATTGAGACATCATGGGTGAGTTAATCCAACTGCTTATTGATATAGGGTGATCCATTCTATTTTTATTTCCTTCTCTGGAGAACTCTCCTCTAGGTCTATAGCCATAGCTGAAGTCAATGGGTCCTCTAGGCAAAGTTTCTTTACTCTTGCTCTGATGTGTCACTTTGAAGGTCAAGTGTTTAGCCATGAGTTTCTAATTGTCCCACAGTGTCTTACTCCCTTGCTAGGAAGAGATTTACTGGGTAAATCTGGGGGTAATTCTCAAACTCCAGCTAAGGCCGAAGCAGATTTTACTTGTTGAGACTACACCAGATCAGCTTGGCCAAATTAGCCAACAAGTGGACCCTGCTGCATGGTATAACGGAGTACCTGGTAGGGCAAATTCCGCTAGGCCAGTAATTATGACTAAAAGACCCAGCCAGTTTCCTAATTGAAAGCAGGATCCAATGAAAGAAGAGAAACAAAAAGGTCTTCAGGCTCTCACAGGCAAGTTTCAGGCCCAGAAGTTAACCACTCTTGTGAACAAGTCATACCTCAGACCTATACAAGTAGGCAAGACATCAGTGATCTACCCCTCGAAGATGTTGAAGAGGTGTGGTTCACTGATGAAAATAGCTTTGTCCAAGAAGGACACTGAAAGGCAGGTTATACAGTTAGCTCACAACAGGTCATTAAAGTTACACCTCTTTTTCTAGGACCCTGCTCAGAAGGCAAAACTAATAGACCACGTACTTATAAAAACTTAGAGAGGGAACACCTGTTGACCAGTTAAACCCAAAATAGAAAGGCCCCTTCTCAGTGATCCTTGCCACACCCACTGCAGTAAAGGTGACAGAGATAGATAATTGGATTCATCTTTCTAGAATAAAGCCAGTTCCACCTGATCTTTCAGAAGAAAAAGATCACCCAAAAGGAAAATGTACTCCTGTGAGCCTCTAGAAGACTTGAGATTTCTCTTTAAAAAACGAAACACCAATGTTGCTACAAAAAGAGTAGAAATGTGACCTGTTCCTCACATTTGGGCTAATAATGAAGGTCAATGGTCATTAACTCTTTTCTCATTGTTTCCTGACAGGTTTTTCTTTATTCAACCCAGCTGGTGAGCCACAGCACCCCAGGAGATTAGAGGGCACATAATCCCCAGTAGGTAGGGTTACCAGCTGCTTTCAGTTTGAAGACACTAAGAAGACAGAGACCTCCACTCCCTCAACAGCCCATAAAGAATGATGGGGATTTGTGTCTCTCAGGGGGAAGTGAGGTAGGAGAGTGGAGTGTGGCTAAAGCTAGCTGGGAAAATAAGCATGACCTGTTCATTTAAAAATTGCAGAGATGTGACTTCCCACAAGAATGACCTCGATCTGACATCAGCCTGAGGCATGAAATCTCAATACCACCTCTCAGGACTCAGATGTAGAAATTCTTGTGGGTTTCCTTGAGATTTGGACACTATAAAATAAAGGAAGCCATGAGGAACCGGGACCACAATATAGAAAGAACTTAAACTGTAAAGCCAATCTTAGTGTTTTATAGACCTTTATCTTCCCGTCTCTTTGGTGGGAACCGGAGTAAAATTACACTGTGTAAGTAGACCGTAGACCATCATGCCCTCGGCCTAGCAGCCGAGTGCCGTTTTCCTCTGCTTGTTCTTCTGACCCTCAGAGAGTTGTTCTATGAGTTGCACACTGTAGGCAGAGTAGTCACTCCACTGTTTGCTCAACATCAATGAACTAAAGAATAAAAAGGTGATGAGAGCCCTGTGGGTCAGCGATGCGGTAAACTCAGGGCACACAGACTTAGTTCCCTTTCTGCAAACACTTAGGGTTTGTTAAGGTGGCAGAGCCCGGTAAATGCATAAAACTTAAAACTTTAACTCCAGAGGTTCAACTCCTCTCCTTAACACTATGTTTATAGTTAACTTCCTCCTCTTAATCATTCCAATCCTACTAGCAATAGCATTCTTAACACTAGTAGAGCGAAAAATATTAGGTTATATACAATTATGCAAAGGCCCTAACATTGTAGGACCATATGGTATTCTACAACCCATTGCAGACGCACTAAAACTATTCATTAAAGAACCACTACGACCATCAACTTCATCTATATCCTTATTTATTATTGCCCCCTCACTAGCCCTAACCCTTGCATTTACCATATGAATTCCTTTACCAATACCATTCCCCCTGATTAATATAAATATAGGCATGCTATTTATCTTAGCAACATCAAGCTTAGCCGTATATTCTATTTTATGGTCAGGATGAGCATCTAACTCTAAATATGCATTATTCAGAGCATTACGAGCAGTAGCCCAAACTATCTCGTACGAAGTTACATTAGCCATTATCCTCTTATCAGTACTACTACTTAACGGATCATTTACACTATCAACGCTAATGATAACCCAAGAAAAAGTATGACTTCTACTTCCAACATGACCGCTAGCAATAATGTGATTCATTTCAACTTTAGCAGAGACTAATCAAGCTCCGTTTGATCTAACCGAAGGAGAATCAGAACTAGTCTCAGGATTCAACGTTGAGTATGCCGCCGGCCCATTCGCCCTATTTTTCATAGCTGAATATACCAACATCATCATAATAAATGCTCTGACAACAATTGTCTTCCTAAATTCAATATCAACCTTAACCTCTCCACAAACCTTTACTGTTAATTTCATAATTAAAACCCTACTACTAACTGCAATATTCCTATGAATTCGAGCATCTTACCCACCAGGTAAAATATAACAAAATCTGACAGAAGTAATTAAACATCTACCTGTTTCCAAAAGGGACCGATCAGAAATTCCTCAGAGCAGAACTCAGCACACACTGAGCAGATCCCGGGTGCAGCCAGGCGGTGATGGCACCCGAACATGGAGCTTGGGGTTGGGAGTTGACATTTCAGTGTCTGTGCCTAGACATGGCCTTGTCTACACAGCACGGGAAGCCAGAACCAAGGACTGTGCAAGAAGCCATTGCTCCAAAAGTCTGTGGGTGTAATGGGGTGGGAGGGAGAGGAATGAGAAAGTCCACTCTCAGCCCAGAGACGGAGAGAATCTGCCTACCCTGGGCTCTGAATAAATGTAACTACGAAATCAGATCCTTAAAATGTGTGTGGCATGTAGACTGTAGCTTCTGGGATCACACATTGCTGGAATCTCCTCTGGTCTAGGAGTCATAGAATACTTGGTATTTCCACCAAATGAAAACAGAATATGCCTTTCAATACTAGCTACAATGCAGGGCGCATCAACTTTGAAACTCTCAGTCTTACAAACAGTTCAGAATCTCAGTGCATGGCTGCTGTGGGTTATGCCTTTAGCACTTCACCATTAAGCATGATCAGCTGTGGGTTTTTCATTTATGTTCTTTATTAATTCGAGAAATTTACTTGGTTACTTAGGGGTTTCTATCATACAGGACTGTTGGATTTTGTCAGTTTTTTTGTATCAATGAAATGATCCTGTGCCCTTGTCCATTATTCTATTAACATGGTGAATTGCATTAACTGCTCTTAAAATATTAAACAAACCTTGCATTCTTGGGATAAATCTGATTTGATTATGGTACAAACAATAATGGTTTTTATAAATCACTTTATTGTTTTGCTTCATTGCTTTGAAGTTTTTAAAATCTGAATTCTCAAGAGATTTTTGTTTTATAGTTTTCCTAAATATGATGTTTCGGTCCAGTTTTTCATATCAAAATAATAATGATATCATAGAGTGAGCTAGAAAATATTGCTTATCTTCTTCATTTTTTTGAAAAGTTTTGTGAATAAATGGTGTTTTTTTTCTTTAAATGTTTGGTAGAATTCATCAGTGGGGCTAGGGGAGCCCGGGCTTTTTATTGTTCATAGTTTTTTCATTATAAATCCATTAAATTTTCCTTTCATAGGTCTATTTGGGTTTTCAGTTTCCTCTAGAATCAAAGTTGGCAGTATGTACATTCCTAGAAATTTTCCCATTTAATCCAATTTATCTGTTTTGTAGACCTGCAGTTGTTCATTGTATTCTGTTAAATTATTTATTCTATACAATCAGTAGTATTACATACTTCTTCATTTCTGATTGTAGTAATTTGAGTCTTTTATCTTGATCCATCTAGTAAACAATTTGGCAGTTTAGTCGATCTTTTTAAAGAGTCAATCAGCAGTTTTGATTTCGGAATGTTTTTGAGACAGACTTCAATTTCTTTACCTTTAAAGTAGAAGTGACAAAGAGCCCAGTGCTCAGTCTGACTAAACGAGGTCTCACTTACACTATGCTGAAGAATGAGATGTACCCTGTTCCCAGTATGATCAAATTTAAGAAGAACACTCATTGTTGGTTTCTCCCCACAATTCTAGAAAATTTCCCATCCAAAGAAATAAACTGTATTAAATATTAGCAATTTTAAAATACTCCGAGATATAGCCTCAAACTGTTTTTTATAAAGAAGAAACAGACATACAGATAATCTCTTCCTGTCCTAAGCTTTCCATTCCTGTGTTTAAAGTAGATCCTACATGCCAATGTTTCTCAGGTTTGAGTCTCAGCCTACACTTTGAGCTTTAGACTTCCAAACTCATGTAATAGTTATTGAGTACTGTTATGTACCACACAGTGTCGCCCTTTTTTTTTTTTTAATGAAGAATGGATGATTCCTTGCCATTACATTGTGAACTAAATCAAAATTCCAACTCTGGAATTCTCCTGTGATGTTTTGCAGGCATTTCAAAGCTAATATTTCCCAAACACTTCTCTTGATTTCTCTCTCTCCAAATCTATCACCTCCCCATAATGCCCACATCACTTCCATCTCAGTCCTTACTTTCTTAGTTGATAACACCACCAACTGCCAAGTTCAAAATAAAAATCCTTCTTTACTCTCTTTTCCTTGTGGTCACAAAATCCATGATTTCTGACTTATATCTGGAATAAATCTTCTCTCCAGCCAGCTCACCAGTCCAAACGATCGACATTATGGCTTCTGTCCAGATGTCCCCCTGAAGTCCCATGTGGTCATAGGTGGGGCTTTTTCAGAGGTGGCTGAATCTAGAGTAGTAATGCTGAAATTAAGCGTGTATGATTACTCAATCAGTCCACTGACTGGTTTGGCACCACCCTAATCCCAGCTGCCTGGACAAGATATAAGGATCAGAAAGAAGCTGCTAAGGTCCCTTGCTTGCCTTGCTGCCTTTTGCCTGCCATGGACAGTTTCTCCTCTGCCATGCCACCCTGCCTTGTAGCCAGCCAATTATGGACTGAGACATCTACAAACTGTCAGCAAAATAAACCTTTCCTTCCTTAATTTTGGATGTTGGGTATTTTGTCTCAGCAACAGGAAAAGTAACTAAGATGACCAGCATCCCTTTTTTCTCAACTATTTCCCATTTCATCTTTTCCCACACCAAGGATTCCGAGTGATCTTCATATACAGTGAATCAGATGGCGTCACCACCCCCACCCAAATTCCTGGTGTCTTTGATGTGCACAGTTTTGTTCCCTCAGTTCTTGTTTTGCTCTTCATCATGAACCATCCCTTATTTAATAGGCTCTATGCTCACCAGTACGTAGTAAATATTTGTTCAGAAACAAGTTAACTCATCTCTCCCTAAGGATATTTTAGAAATGATTCTAACAACTTCTTTGTTGTCCCGATACAACATCTTAGCTACCTCCCTATAGAGTGATTATCTGAACTGTGTATCCTGAACATAACAAAAACTAACTGCAGAAGATGAATGCAAATTTAGCATACATGACAGAAGTCTCACTGCGTTGCTGTGAACGCTGGAAGCTGCAGTGTCCATGTTGGGTCTACATTTCTATCCTAGATAGTTGGACAGTGCATCAAGTCACAGAGATTTCAGAGATTCAGCTTTCTTCTGGTTCCAGAAACACAGCAGAGCAAACTTCCCCTCACTTCCCTCTAGAAAGAGTCTGATTTCCATACTGGGCTGGGAAAGGGGGAAAAAAAAAAAAAGGTCTTTGAGGCAAATTAGTGGGCACTTCCCACCTGGTCTTGACAGTTAAATGCTTTTTCTTCCTAGCTTTTAGATTGGACTTAGAATTAAAGGCAGAGAAAGAAGAACCATAACTACTTTCTTCAAATGATCATAACTGCTTGATAGAACATCTTTAAAAGCTCCCACTCTAACAAGTGGCTCTTGTTTTCATGTTTTGGAATGGTTTAATCCTGCACATGATAACATCCTCGAAAAGCAAGTGCATTAAGCTGTGACAGCTTTCCCCTGACCTAAGCAATTGCATTAGGAAAACACCATTAGCATCTCCCTCTCTTCATCTGGTCTGCCATCCTCCTCCCCACCCGGAAAAGCTATGCTCAATACTACTATTAAATTACCCTTAGAAACACACTGCTCAAGGAAAATCAATGCACATGTGTTTTAGCACTTGTCACGGATAGATCAAACAGCCGATCTACCATATATTATTCCACACAAAGGTTTACATTTTAAACAAACTTTTTCTCGTGGCACATTTTATGAGCTCACTTCCAAATCAACAAAAAGACAAAGACAGCGAGTGAAGATAGGGAAGAAGGTAAGAATGAATCTCACTCTAAGTACCTTTCCCGAGGTTATGCCTCACTACTGCTGACTGCAGGATCATGAAGTGGGGTGAGGTAGTGGCAGATTAAGGCAGCAAGAACCCTGCCCGAGATTCACACTTGCTCAGACCTGACTTCTAATACTCATCCTTTACCAGGGCTTCCAGCGCACTCCCTATCCTGACCAGTTCCTGGTCACAGCTCTCGCCCCCCAGAAGGTAGCAGAGGATTGTTGTGACGGATGAAAGCTGAAACTAGTGAGTCTTTGGGAACTCTGTGCATCTACCAACCATGGCAATTCATTTAATTTCTCTGCATGCCAATTTCTGCACTTCCAAAAGGGACAGCTACAGTATCCAGATCGGAGGTTTTGAGAAAGTGAGGAATTCAAATCAATGCCTCACGTTTTTTTCATGTATTTCCAGTTTGGCCATTTGTACCTCTTCTGAGAAGTGTCTGTTCATTTCAGTTGCCAACTTTTTTGATTAGGCCTTTTATTTTGGGGAGTCTAATATTTCTGAGTTCTTTATATCTTCTTAATGTTAGTCCTCTGTCTGAAAAATAGTTGGCAAATTTTCCATTCTGTAGGTTGTCTCTTTACTCTGCGGCCATCAGAGAAATGCACATTAAAACTACACTGAGATACCATCTTACCCCAGAAAGAATGGCTATCATCAAAAAATCTAATAATAACAAATGCTGGTGAGGATGTGGGGAAAAGGGAACTCTTCTGCACTGTTGGTGGGAATGTAAACTAGTACAACCACTATGGAAGTCGGTGTGTGGAGATTCCTCAAAAAATTAAAAGTAGAAATTCCATTTGACCCAGCTATCCTCCTCCTAGGTATCTTCCCAAAAGAGTTAAAATCATCATATTACAGGGATATGTGCATAACCATATTTATAAGAGCACAATTTACAATAGCTAGATCTTGGAAACAATGTATATGTCCATCAAAGGAGGAATGGATAAGGACAGTGCAGTATTTTTAAGCAGTGAAGTACTACTCTGCCGTAAAGAAAAATAAACACAAGCCATATGCAGGTAAATGTATGCAATGTGAGAATGTAATGTTAAGTGAAGTCAGACACACAAACTTAAATATTGCATGGTTTCTGTTGTATGAGATGATTGATAGATAGCAAAATAGAAGATAGATAAATAGGAAATACGGAAAAAGGAAAATTTCAAATAATTTCCTAAATTACCATTTCTACTATTTCAAAAGTATTTTAATACATATGCTAAATTGTTTCATTTATACTACTAGTTTCTTTTAATTCATTGAAAAGAAAGTTTCTTGCTATGATCTGTTCGTTTCTTTTTGGAAAGATAGAATCTTTTATGTCTACGTCTTGTGCTCTGAGTAACTACTTTGAAGATCATGATGCACAGTGTGTTACTATTCTCATTCCCTTATTATTTTGTTGTGCAATTTTATTTTCACACAAAGTAAGCAATGCTTAGGATGCAGAGAGCCACACTGACCATGGTTAATAAGAAGAAAGTTGTCATTCCTGATACAGATATTGCATACAGATCATTTGAATGATTTCCACTTCCAGCTGCATGGACTAAGCCCGGGGCCATAAAGAACTATGATACATTCAATATGAAACATCTGCCGTTGCCTGTATTTAGACAAAGAAGAACAGCAGGCAGGAGACCAAAGTGCTGAGGGAAGGTGAGCCCTGCAGTTCTCCACACTTCTACCTGAAGACAGTTTCTAACCAGAAAGCAGAAAGCTGCACGCAGTCCGAGCAGGGCATGAGGGTCCTGCTAAGCCATCACAGTAGAGACCAGAACTCAAAGCAGCGAAGATGATGGTATTCACAGGGTGGCAAACCAGAGAGGAGGAGCCAGAGCAAAAGGAGGCCTCAGAAGCCCCTCTGGGCGTCCCTTGCAAGACTGGGGTGCTGGAATCCCAGGGGAGAGACAACCAGCAGTTTACCCGTGGAATTAAGAGCCGAACACTGCTACTCAAGCTCTGCTGGGGACAGTGCTGCCTGGAGAGTCTGGTTTGGGCTTGGTCCAAATGATAGACCTCCTCTTTAACACACCAGCCCCAAAATTGACCCTTCAGAGTAAGAACCACATGGAGAGCAAGACTCATGTGAGGCTCTCTCTAGCAGGGAGGCCCTGACAAGACCCACGTAAATACACAGCTGCAGGGTGAGTCTTAGCAAGTTAGGTCAGCGCCACCCACTGCTAACTGAACTGCCTGCGAAACCAAAACCTAGTCAGAAACTAGGATTCACTCAGAAATTAGGATTCACTCAGAAAGTAGGATTCACTCAGAAAGTAGGATTCACTCAGAAATTAGGATTCACTCAGAAAGTAGGATTCACTCAGAAACTAGGATTCACTCAGAGTGAGGTAAGAGAACACAGAGACTGTACTGTGTACATAATATGAACATTTAACCTGAAATTAATAGTCATAAAAAGAAAATGAAAACTGTGACCTATACTTAAGAATAAAAGTATCCAATAGAAGCTGAGACCATGGTAACAGATTCTGAACTCGGCAGACACATAAATAAATCAACTGTCAAAAATATATTTAAGCAATTAAATAAAATGTACTAAAATTACAGGAAAATTGAATGAACAGAGACAATATTGACATAGAAAAGGAAACTGTAGATAAATCAAATGTAAATTCACAACCAAAATGGCATAAAAAGTCACCGATGAACTCATCACCATAATCAAGATGGCATTTTAAGCATCAGTGAACTTGAAGTCAGATAAAGAAATTTTCCAATTTTAAGAATAGAAAAAAAAAGATCATATGAATTAGATAGAGCCTTCGGGACATTCAGAACATGCCAAATGAGCTAATTTATGAGAAATTGGGTGTCCAACAAAAAGAAGAGAGTTATATTAGGCAAATATTTGGAGATATAATAACAGAATTTCCCAAATTTCTTTTTGAATCATCAAACTACTGATCTAAAACATTCAGCAAGCATCAAGCAGGATAAAAATAAAAAGCCCCAGACTTAGGCATATCATAGTCAAACTGCTGAAAATCAAGATAAAAGAACATGTGGAATAGGGGTAAAAGCACCAATAGCTATTGTTGCAACTTCTCATCAGGACAGTAGGTGGAGGAAGGCAATGCAGCAGCCTCCCTAACTGCCAAAAGAAGGGGGAACGTCAACCCAGAACTTCTACAGCCAACATACCTTTCACAAGCAAAAGGTAAATTAAAGCTTTTCTATAAGCAAAAAGCTTGGAAAATTGGCTGACAGCAGACTTGAACTATGAGAAATGTAAACGATATTTTCAACTCAAAAGAAAATGATGTCTGATGGAAATTCAGGCCTTCAGGTAGAAATGGTAAACAAATAATGGGTAGATATAGGTAGCTGTTAGTTTACTTATAATTTACTTTAAAATATGACAAAAGAAAAAAGTGTAAATTCAGAAAAATAATCACAGAAAACAGAGATAAGTAAATGAAACGGGAAATAGGAAGTGAGAATCAAGAAATAGCAGGTGTGAAGGAAAAAAGGTAAGAAAACACATCAGTAGTTATAGAGAGGCTGCCAAAAACAATCATACAGTAATAACTAAGACGTTAACAGAAGAAGTAAATGGGACATCTAATAATAGAGGAATAGTAGAAAAGGAGGTTGGGATGAGGAAAAAACCAGAAAAGAACAAAAGAGTGCAAATTAAAAATTAGCAATACAGTAGACTTTATTTTTTTTATTATTATTATTTTTTTTTTGGTGGTGCCGGGGATCGAACTCAGGCCCTTGTGCTTGCAAGGCAAGCACTCTAATCACTGAGCTAAATCCCTGGCCCCTACAGTAGACTTTAACCAAAATAATAATTACATGCAATGCAATGTGAAAGGAAAATATAGGAAACAAGACATAAAACAACAACCAAAGCCACGCATTTCTAAATAGCCCATAGATCAGGGAAGATATCACAGGGAAATTACAAAATAGTCACGACTGAGTAATAAGGAAATACATCAAAATTCAAGAGTTATCTACAAAAATTCAAGAGCAATGCTCATAGGGAAAAGTACAGCTTTGAAATACTCATGTTAGAGAGCAAGACATCCGGTAAGCAAACCTGTATTTCTACCTTAAGGAGATGGAAAAGGAAGAACCATCTTAAACCCAAATATAGACACAAAGAAATGATAAATGTTAGAGCAAATATCAGTGAACTAGGAAACAAGCAATAGACAAGACTGATTAACTCAAGCTTTAGTTCCTTGAAAAGATTGATCAACTTGACAAATGTCATCAGGAAGAACAATCATGGTGAAAAGAGAAAAAGACCAAATTACCAACATCAGGAATGAAATCAGGGCTGTCCATAGAGATCTCACAGACATGGGAAGGATAAACCATGAAAAGCATTAAAAATTTTTCCAATATATTTAACAATGTAGGTAAAATTTTAAAGCTTCTTGAAAACGTGCATTTTGTATCAGTCTCAAAGCCCCCAATAAATTAATTTGCTAGAATTCATCAATTTTTGGTAGATTCTACATTGAATCAAAGGAAGAATTAACACCTGTTACACAAATTGTTTCAGAAAACAGTGGAAGAGAGAACTCTTCTCAACTCATTTCTGAGGTCAACAAAACTGGTTCTTAATTCTAATGGAGACACAGTATTACAATGAAAGAAAATCACATATTACATGAGTAAATGTGGTCCTTCATCAGAGACCTTTTAATAATTCTTTATGCCAGCAATGCATTAGATTGAACCATAGAAAATGGCCATCTTCTATGCCTGCACTTGTCCATCATGTGTAAGGATCTGGTTCTATTCACAGCACAGCTGAAGTTAAGTAAATAAAATAAACACTCAAATATCAGCAATTTAATTTGAGTCAACGTTCTGCTAGGGATTGGGCACCCAAAACAATTCTCCACCTAAGAAGGAGCGCAATTCACAGACGGAAGGAAGACATCTCCCCAGATGATTAAAACAAAGTGCGATAAATTCTTCCACCATGGTAGGTTGAGGCACCACAACAGTGCAGTGAGAGCTTGAAAGAGAAACCCCACCCTGCTCCCGCTCCATACACGAGAGCTCAGCAGGCAAACTAAAAGGAAGAAACTCTGGGCAGCGGGACCAGAATGTGCAAAGGCACAAGAGACAAGAACGCACAGCTGGCCAGGAAATCAGGACAGATCTAGGGGTCCTCCTAAGGTGCAGTGGCTGAGCGCAGTGGTGTGATTCCACCACAAGGCCAGAGGCTGGATCCCGAAAGGCGGCACGTTCCTTTCCAAGGAAATGTAGTGATCGTTTTGGGATTGTACTTTCCAGTTTGGGGTACAGCGCCAGCAATGAAGTTTCACTAGTTAGTGAAAATGAAAGCGGAGTGAGTTGGTGTGATTGTCTTCTTTCTCTGTCTTATTTTCTCCTCCGACATACCTGCTGCTGACTAATTAGTGACACAGATTTAAAGCAATTTGGGCTTGCAGTGCATATCTCTTGGCAAAGTACTCAGGATTTCAGAGCTGAAAGGAACCGTCCTACAAAGCAGAAGAACATCACTGATTACCCTATTAATATGCTTTTGAGCAGGCCCTGAGAAGGTCTCTTGGTAATAACCAGGACCTCTGGCCAAACCACTACATCGAGCTGCCCAGAACTCCCACTTTCGAACATGAATATAATTCACATGTCAATACTTCATTATTCTAAAAGCCAAGGAGGAAGGTTGTGCTTGTTTTGTGGGGTGGGGGTTCCTTTTTTGTTGTTTTTATCTCACTGGCAGCCTCTAGAAGGCTACACTCTGAGGAAGAAGCTGTCTACAGAGCTGAAAGGATGTGTCATTCATTCTCAGGATTTAACAGGAAAAGCAGAAGCAGCAGGGAAAATTAATGCTAAAATAATTTTAGTCAATAATGCTAACCATCTTCCTCACTGAGCCATTCAATGATGCCAAGCAGCAGCATAAATGACTAATTAAACATTCATCTCCCTTGTCCACCGCGTTCGTGGACAGGCAGTAAAACGGGAAAATGAGGTAGGAAGACCTAGGGAAACAGCAGGTCCAAGTGTCAGGGGCCTAGTAACCAACGCAGGCAAGGGCTGACTTAGGGACCCATCAGGATGCGGCACAAATGACACGCAGGTACTCACACTGCACTGCAGCATGCTCAGTGTGAATGCTGTGAGCTATGTGCTATGTGCCTTACCAGTCTGGGTTATTTAAGTTCATGTGGGCATATGGAGTTTATTTTTAATGTTTCTTACTATAGATTGTAAATCTTAGCAGCATTTTTAATATTGTCTTTCTAAATGTTCCCTAGGGTTAAAAAGAGACTGGAGTGTGCAGTAAGCATGATAAGTACATTGATAGCCTATTTATTTAAAACTCCAGTTTAAAAAATAAAAAAAAATTTAATTAAAACAAGTGCCATCTCCAGGTATTTATTTATGATTTATCACTAAATTCTACACCACTGGTTCCTGAATGGTGCATGTTCGTCCCTATTTAAGGTACACTGATGCTGAATGGGGCTGGCTCAGAAGCCAAGAATTAAATCACTTTATTCTTTTACATGCGTTACAAGTACCCAGGCTCCTCTCTCTCCACCTCCCAAAACTGGCTTCCAAACAGCCAATTCTTTGCGTAAGCTGCCAGATCCTAGCAAAGTGAAATCAAATCAAAACTAGAAGGGCAGCTCAGACCCGATGGAGAGTTCTGCCCTGGAAGTCTTTTCTGTTAAATATCCATGATTCCTACTCCCGGGCGACTCTTGCCTCGGTGGATACAGAGGTGGAGAAAAAGATGGCTCTAGCAATGGGGATTTCTCAGCAGCAGGATGTCTAGGCTCACATTCCAAGAAAATACCAAAGGGCAAGCTTGAAGATGTGGTGATTCTACCTTCCAACGTCTGTTTGTGGTACACACAGCATCTGGGGTGAAGGTAGTAAGAGCATCGCCTGTTAGCACTCTGAGGGCTGAATCTTTACAGAATCAATCTTCCACCTCAAGTCAGTCCCTGGACTTCAGTGTCCTGGGCTTCCTTCCCATTTGGAAACATCAGCTTTGGGGAGAGAGTGGAAGTAATGAATTCCCTTCTCGGACGTTCTTTCCAGTTTGACAGTCTTCAAAGTGCTTCTGAAACCTAAACTTCCGGTTCACACTCAGATTCAGAGAGTTTTATATACATGACCACAGTTTCCGTGCCCCCCACGAGTTGGGCACTACCTACAAGGTCCTCACAGAGTATAGTATCTTGTAAGGTACCCTACCAAATATTAACTAGTCCAACAGAAATGCTCCCAGCTCACTTCTTCTTCAAGTTGGGAAATAGGGAATTTGGTCATTATTCTTTCTACTAACATCCTGCCCAGGCATAAAAGATTATTATTAAGTCCTTCTTTCTTCTCTTTTTGACTACAAGAGACTTCAGTTCCTCTCACCTTTCCTTAGAGTTGCTATTCATAGAATCACACGTTCAGAAGGGACCTAACTCAATACAACCCATCAGTAATTATTTCCAGGGCTGATCTGGACCCCCCGTGTTTCTTCCCATGCAGAGTCAGTTTTCTAGGGGCGCCTAAGATGAGGTTCCTGGAGAGCAGATGGGAGGAAAGCAGAGTTGCTGCTCTGGTTGAGAGACCCTCCCTGGACATCACAACCTCTTCCTTTTCCTGATGGTTTGCAAGATTTTTTTTCTTGCATGTCTATATTTATAGCTTCCTTAGATATCAGAATAAGGATGAGACAGATCCTTTGCAGGCTAATTAGATCCCTGCTTGTTAAAGAACCCCCACCACTCCGCTGCCTTGGTGTGTTGGCAGCCCCCCAGGAGATTAATAAGCACTTTAATCACTCAGAGGCTGGAAAGGTCAGTGCCCACTAAAGTTTCAAATGTAGAGACGGCAGTACAATCATACCCTATTTTAAAAGCATAACAACAAGCCATCAGTGGTACAAAAATAACACTCCATCGACCAGGGGACCACTGAAGCGTCAACCTCGTCACAGGACTGAAGGAACGAAATTACAGAATAATTAGCTGCTAGTTCCTATTATATACAGCACAGTGCCATCTCTCCTACTTCCTAATTCATTTCTGCAAGTTAGAGGTAGTGGCCTACAGCACAAAATATCTGTGCTACACAGGACCTCTCATAATTTTCGCCCAACTTTTCCCATTCCTAGTTACACCCCACCTTCACCAGCGATCCCTTAACTAATATTTATGGAATCAAAATCTTCAGGAGTAAACGATACGGTGAAGAAGTGTGTTTACATTCAAGCCACTTCCCTGAGCAGCCAAGGTAGAAGACCACTGACTTTATCCACCTTCCCGGCCAAAAAGGAAGATCCTCACACTGTCTGCTGCAAATTACAGGTCACTGCCCTCGGCTGCAGGACCTGTGTCTCAAAGCTGAACCTGGGCAACGGAAGGCAATAAAAAGCAGGAATTGGGCATAATCTGTTGTACTAAATGTTTCCAACCCACACTACTGAAGGAAGAAAATCCAACCAAAGAAATTACATTGCCACTTAGAAAATTAACACTGAAGAATCCAGAGAGGAAAGAAGTTTTAAGTCAAATACTGCAAAGAGGATAAGAATTGAATGCTGAGGAAAGACTATTAGAGAAAGCAATTAGGAGGTTATTGGAAATGTTTTAGAGTAGATTCCAGTGGAACAATGAAGCAGGAAACCAAATGGTCTTTCCTTTTCTTCCATTTGCCTATTAAAAGTAGATCCAAGATTTAGAATGAAGCTAATATTCCACTTCCAGCTAAATTTAATTGCTTTGTTCTTGGAACTATAATGATTTTGATTAACTTATCATTAATTCTTGTCTTCTACTACCCATTATTAGAAAGATTCTGTTACTAGTTGTCTTTTTTGTGTACATCTCCCTTACTAACTGAATTAGCCCTGAGGGCAGGAGTTATTTACACTAGAACATTTACATATTTCTTTAGCACTTAATACAGTGATTTCACATTATATTTGCTCAAAAAACATTTGTTGAAATCAAGATTGGTTTGATCTACATAGAAGTCCTATAATGAGAGGTTTGTCGGTCTTTGATCTGTTAATGAGACTGCCCAAAAAATACCAAGCAGTATTGCATAAGTTAGGAGTTTTCAAGTTAATTTAAATTGCAACTTTCATGAAAATCAATAAAATACTACCTTTTAACTCAAATTGGTTCTCTTTTTTTTTATCATTTCTTTACCTTTGAGTTTAATTTCTGTCAATGTGGTGTTTATTTTTAGATAATGTTATATTTTGATAGTGTCTTAAGTAAATCTTGATTCAGACTTTTTACAACTCAAAAGTAATGCCTATCTGTACATTGTGAAACTAAAATTATATTTGGAAACAGGTCTAAGTTACAATTAAGCAGTGTTCCTGATGTCCATCTTTTAGGTGATAATTAGAACTCTGAACATATTTTCCCTCAGGAAAAAATGAAGACGGCTGGTTAATTTACCAGCTGAGACCACAGAGGCGTCTTTAGTTCTACAGAAGCACCAACACAGTGACAGAAACCAGCCTCCTGGACAGTGTGTAGTGGACAGTGCCAGTTCCAGGTTCAGGGGTGACTCTGGTCATTCGTTCCCTTACAAAAGCACCGAATGCCTTCTATGTACCAGGCAACCTGTGCCAGGAACCAGAGAGCGACCTACTGGGCTCACCGCAGGCTGAATTAGTCAGAGTTTTCCAGAGAAACGGAACCGGAAGATTAGATACAGACACAGATATATCCAGAGTTAAATATACAAATAGAGCGATAGAAAGATTTTTCATGAGATATTAGCTCGTATGATTGTGGAGGCAGAGATATCCCACGATCGCCCTTCTGCAAGCTGAACACCTAAGAAGCACAATGGTATAATTCAGTCCGAGTGTAAAGGCTTGAGAGCCAGTGATAGAAATCCCAGTCTGAGGCCAAGAGAAGATGCGATGAGATGTCCCACTTTAAGCAGGAGGCAGAAAAGAGGAAGGAGAAAACTGCTCTGTCACCACCCCTGGTTCTACTCATGCTGGGGTGGGTTGGATGGGGCCCACTCACACTGGGTGGGCAGTCTACTCACTGGGACCCTCAGTTCCCGTGCTAATGTCATCCCGAGACCCTGGACGGACACACCAGACACACTATCTCATGCGGGCATCCCATGGCCCTGTCATGTTGGCATCCACCCTGCTGGAGTTCATGGTACTGGCAATTCACTGTGCGGAACTACGAGGAAATTAGCATTTTGAAATACAGATTCAAAAGGAACAGAGCATTTCTGTGGCTGCAGTTCCACACCAGGCAAAGACTCTCACTGGATGAGTGAGGTCCTAAATACACTGCTGCCAGCGATACACAAGTATTCATAAGTGTCCTGGACTAAATGGCATATGACTCTTCCAGAAGTAAAAACGTTACACTTAATCATTAGGAAGCCTTTATTGTGAAATTTAAAAGCACCTTTTCCCAATGAGTTCACTTTCATTTCTTACCCAGTTTTAGTGACTCTCAGAAAACCCTTTGCTATAAGTTGAAGCCTTTGCCCTACCTGGACTAGTTTCACAATTTCCTAACTCCTCTCTTTCTTCCCAGAGTCACCAAATTAAATCCATTCCTCATTCTTTTATGAGTCACCAATCTAAAATACCCGTGGATTATGTCTTTTGGTGACACATTAGGATTTTCAAGTCTTTGTATGAGAACAGGAAGTTCAAAATCTTGACCAATAGGTTTGTTGAGTATTTTCAGGATCTTCTGTTGCAACTCAGGTGGCAGGGGCTTTTGTGATGTTTGCGAGGATGTGAAGGAGCTAAGCCATCATGTAACACATCTCCAAGAAAGCAGATAAAGGTTGAAAGACTTCAGTGACTAACCTTCACTCTCGGGATCCAATTCAAAGAGCTTAGCAATGAAGAGTAAGGGCCTTCTGGTTAGACTCTGACCTTTTATGTTAGATCCTGCCTCTAATAAAGTACCCTATTTCGTGCATCTTTAAGATCTGCGTGGATTGGGAAGTGAAGGGAATGATTAAGAAGAGTGAATACAGGATATTCTCTCAAGTAGGTTTAGGCGTGAGAACAACAACAAAAAATTGTGGCTAAAAGAGAACATGAGGATTGAGGCAATTTTTTAAATTCCTGTTCACTGATTTGTTTTAATTTAAAAAGCATTGTTTCTGCATTATGACAAAAGTGTTGCTCGACTGAAGATCAGGAGGAAGAGATCTTTGATGGAATGGAATCTGGAAGAAAAACAAGACACAGATGGAGGAATGTATCTTAAATGCTAAGCTGAGATATTCTCATTGAAGACAAATGCGTATCGGATGCAGATAAGCCAGGGGAGGAAGAACTAGCTTGAGGTATTGCATATGTGGTGGCCTAATTCTCCTCTGTGTGGAATAAAACATAAAGTCAACTGGTGATAGTATGAAGGGTGGCAAGAGAAAGCTGGAATACTGAAGCAGTGAAAAGTTTCAGAGTAGTTGCTCTAGGAAACGAGACGGGTATTGACCTAAGGCCTCGGGGGGTTTCTGCTAGCGTGAGGAATCACAAGGCATGGCCAATCCCATCTGCATGGTGGTGTGAATTCGCCTGATCACAGACAAGCGCTCAACCTAAGTCAGTCTCTCCATTAGAATAGAGCTTAAAAAACTATTTCTGTAAAAGGCTAGATAGCGAATCTTTTGCACTTTGTTGGCCATATGGTCTAGGATACAAATACTGTACCCAATTTTAAAATCGTCTAGAGACAATATGTAAACGGATGAGGATTGTTGTATACCAATAAACTTTATTTACAGACATGGACACAGAATGCCACATGATTTTATGTTTTGAAATAGTTTTCTTTGGGTTTGTTTTCAAACGTTTAATAATATAAAATTCACATTTCACTTCATGGGTCATATAAAAACAGGAAATGGGCTGATCTGGCTCACGTGCTAAAATTTGCTGATTTTTCTCTACAATACCACAAATACTCCTATTTTTTCAGGTACCTTTACCTTCACAGCTGACTATGCATTTGATATTGTTCATTTGTAGAACGTCTGGACTTTAAAACAAAAAATAACTCATTTACCTGAAGTGCAGATAAGACTTGCTTATTATTGTAGGAAGGGACATCTGGGTGTTCAGGGAATACACGATAAACAACAATGAGAATCACAGAGCAAGTTCAAGCGCCCTGAGTGAGCGCTTGGTCCTTCACGGGTTACGGTATAATATTCCCATGGCGCACACATGACTCAGATATGCAGCCTGCATTTTCTCTTCATCTTACACTGTAGATAACAATCTCCTCTCTCTACAGCTGTATCACTCTTCTCCACAATTATTAGAGGTACAACAGGGAGTGAGTCAACAAATACACAAGGGAGCTTCATGCTTTATTGATATCACAAATTTGGGGGTGAGCAGGGAGCTGGCACCCAGAGACGCGAGGACTGGAAGGCAACCACTTCCCCTCATAAAAGTATTTCTGTGCTGCTGTCCTCGCTCAATAAAGAGAATGAGAGCCTTTAATTAACTTGCAAACTCACTGAAGAAAGGAAGGTGCAAGCAGCTGGGGACCTGGCTCAGGTGGTATTAGATGTGGGGAGCACTTGTAAAGATGATAGATGTTGCCAAATGGTAATTTTCTCTGTGTGGTGGCTGTGATTGATCTGTAGCTGGATGCAATGGCTGAGGCGTTCATATTCAATCTCAGAATGAATCATGTCATCACACACTAGGCATTTCAGATGTCTGGGGTGGACTGGGGTGCTGCTTTACTTTGGAAGATGATACACTATGAAAATAGTATATTTCTCTAAAACTCAAATCGACCAAACTGGTGGAGGCCAGTACATATAATTATATTAATGCAGAGTTCCACAGAAATTCACTCTCTATCTCTATTGACCCTGTAGTACTAGGTAGAAAATTGAAGGACTTAGGGCCACAGGTGATATTTTCATTTTTCCTTTTTTTCTTTCTTTCTTTTTTTGCCTTTGAAATTAAAAAAAAAGAAGAAGAAGAAGAAGAAAAAAAGAATCTGTGGAGCAAACAGCTGGCCAGTAAGATGGTGCTAAAGGAAAATCGGGTTCACTGTTCTGGAAATATGCTTAGACTATCTGAGGTGATCTCATAACAGAGAACATGTCATAATTCTCTAAAATATGGGAACAGATTTGGCAGGAGACAGCTTAGCTTTACCAGGAGGGCTTTGCATTTAAATTTCAGGGGGGAGTGGATTAAGTCTATATTTTTAGGAGGTAATAAGTGCAATGTAATGTGAAGAGTGTAATGAAGGAGGTGCCTAGCAATTATCAGAAGAAAATGTTTCTGGCTTCAGAAGTCTATATATCAATACAAGGAGTATTTGCAATACAAAAACAGTGAACTTTAAACTTTAACATAAAGAGGCCAATAGAACAATTCATGTATCTCCCAGACATCATAAGCAAGTGTTCCTCCACTGAGCCATACGCCCGGCCTTTACCAAGGCCTTATAAAACAGTGACCACACGATAGCAGTGTACTCATGTGGGGCTCATTGTGAAGTAATTTCTGATTGAAGAGGAACTAGAAAGATGCAGTTAGTGTTAGAAGAACATAAGTCTGGAGAGAATCCCAAAAACCAGAGCTAGACAGTTCCAGATTATGGGAATCTTCCTACCAGTGTGGGACCATGCTTGGGACTAGGGCACTGAGCTCCAGGGCCTGACCATCCATCCACACAGGATGCAATTGTGGCAAGACTGACCCTGGAAAGAGAGGAAATCCTGGATTCATTTTACAGATTCCAGTTTTCTGTTAAAATTCACCTGTCTCCTCAATCTGGCCCTCTATACCTTAAACATGTTATGATGGTTGATTCGGGTGCCAACCTTGCAAAGTTATGGTGTCAGGTACTGGGGTAAACATTATTCTGGATGTTGATTTAAAGGTATTTGAAGAACACAGTTGTATTCAATGGACTCTAAGTAAAACAGACTGTGCTCCATTATCTGGGTGGGTTTTGTCCAGTCAACTGAAGACCCAATTTGAGCAAAGACTGACCTTTGAGGAGCAAGAAGGACTTTGACCACAGGAGGCCTCTGAACTGAAATCACAGCACTGCTCCTCCCAGGGCCTCCGGCCTGCTGCAGATTTTAGACTTGTCCGTCTCTGATTATGCGACAGAATTCCCTCTAATCAATCTCTCTTTCTCTCTTTGTGTCTCTCTCTTTGCATCTCTCTATCTCTGTCTCTGTCTGTCTCTCTCTCTGTCTCTCTGTATCTTTTCTTCTAGCTCTCTGCAGAACCTTAACACACACATTAATTGCAGTTATTTTAAAGTCACTTCCTGCTAAACCCAATGAAGAGATCCCATGTGGTCTATCTCTATCATCTTTTGTTCTATTGATTATCTACCTTCTTTCTTTGTCTTTCACAAACCTTGTAGTTTTTATGCCAGATACTCTGTGCTTAAAAGAACAGAAAACCTTTCCAGAAGAAAAAAAATCATATATTCAGCTTTATGAAGCCTTATATGCAAAACATGGTACAAACCGCAAGGTCACTAGAGAGAAGGAAATATATCTAATACCTGAGAGAGAAAAAAAGATATCAAGCAGCACCTATATTGGTAGCACCTATATTGGTATTAGCAGACAAAGACTTTGAATACCTATGATTATTTTGGTACAGAAAATGAGGGTAAAATGGATGAAACAGATGAAAAAATAGAGAAATTTAATAGAGTATTTGAACATACTAGCAGAGAATTACATGAAAGTTCCAGAACTGAAAAATATCATATCTGAAATCATTAATCCAATAAATGGACTTAATAGTGATTGGACACAGAAATTGGTAACTCAGTAGACAAGCTAACAGAATATAACCAACCTGAAGAACTGAGAAGAGGGAATATTGTAGCATTATTCTGTATGCTACCATCATAAAACAGCTCTAATTATTCTCTAATGCTTGGTAAGATATAATATATGTATGTCTGCACGTATGACATCAGTGTTTACTTCTGCTTTTAAGATGAATATGTTTTGCTTTTCTTTTTTAAGTTTTCTATATTTTCCTCAAGAAATATAATTAGGGAAGCTCAGTAAGTTATTTTAAGTGTATTTTGATTTCTAAATAACAAAGTGCACTAGTGACTCACGAAACAAAGTATGGGACTGGGAGCCGCTGTACTGTGCACACTGCTCAGGGGAAGGACTTGCAAAGCCCTCTGCTGATAGTCTCCCTGTCATTCGGGGCTTCCCCTGTGCGCATCCTCCCCCTGGAAATGACACAGGGTCTTAGAAATTTCCTGAACACAGTAAAATTAGGATGAACAAATAAATAGAAGAATGAAACACAGGATGAATAAAGACAATGAAGAGTGGGAAAAAGATGTCTTACCTGCACTTTCAGGGGACAGGGGCCCACAGTAGGCAGGGTGACTGCTGCCCAGTTAAGGAGGGTCCTGCATTCACATAAAGTCCTGATATCCTGCCATCACGAGGCCTCAGTATCTACGTCATTCTACCAACCACCAAAGAAAACAAGAAAAAATACTGCTTATTTCACATGTAGGTATTTCAGATTAAATCTAACTAAGTCACCCAGGAAAACACCAAGTTAATATGTGTGTTCAGAGGCGAATGTAATCTACTTTTGAAAAAGTACTGTCACATGCTATAAGCTTTTTTTGTCTCACGCTAACCCACTAACAAGATAGGTGCTATCAGAAACCAGGGACCTCAGTGGGGTGGCTGTGGTGGTGGAGGGAGGCAAAGACAGGATTTCCAGAAATCGATGACTTTACTGCACACATCGGAACAGTTAGTTATGCTCAGCTTGGTCGCAGGAGGAAACACCATCTACAGAACTACTGAATTTTCCCCAGCGTTATAAACTAAGGGAAATTTGCAACCTATTTTTGCCTTTTACGGGAAAAATAATCTGTAGCTCATGCTTTCTTTCCTTTCACCTCCTCCCCTCAACTTGGTCCTTTCGAGGGGCTCTACTAGGATATGTAGCACATATGTTCAACCGAGGCATTTTGGGCATGTGAATGCTACAGCATTAGACACTGAACAGAAAGGCTGAACTTGTTCAATCAACCAAATTGCATATCTCTTAGCGAACTGCCCTTGGTCAGACAGGAGGGTCAGCGCTATGGCCAGAACTGCTCTTTGGCCTCCTGCAGCTTGAGGATGTACGAGGGCTACACACGTTGCTTCCAACGCATGTCTAGTCCTATCTGGAGCTCCAGTGTGACACAAGCAGGGTGAAGCAGAGCTCCTTCTGCTGGCCAAGCCAGCACGGGGCTGAGGAGGTCCCTGGAGTCCTTTCCATCTCATCCCTGATAAGGAGATCCAGAGGTCCCCTAGGCACAAAGCCAGACAGCGTGGCGGCTCTCGGGACCAGCCACGGCTCTCCCAGGACGTCAGTTCTCCGAGTGCACTTCCCCAGCTGCCTCTGACAGGAGGGCTGGGAGGGCAGAGCCACCCACCCTGGAACATGACTGGCTCTCACGCGCCAGACAAAGCGTGAACTTTGGACAGCTACAGGGAAGAGGAACAGCCCATTTAATGTGCTCTGATTCCCTCCTGGAAAGACTTGGAAATTATCTGCTTGCCTCAAATATCTTCATTAAAAATGCATTTAAGCTGTGAAGCTCTACGAAGGAGAGACCTGTAATACATGAAAGATTAGCCCCAGATTGCTGATTGGACTATTTTACATCATTATGGTAATTAAGCTAGCAGGGCTGTTGTGCTGACTTCAACACTTTCCTCCATTTGCCTTTGTCTCCAATTCAAGGTATTTTTTCTCCCTTTTTCCGTCTTTCAGCCGTCTTCCTTTGCTCCCCTCCCCACCCTGCCTCTCCTCCTCTGAGCCTTGGCCAGTCCTGCCTCATGCATATGCATTGTACTCTAGTCTGATCCAATCTCTCATGGCCTCACTGCCAACCCTGTCCTGACTGCGCAGAGCAAAGGGAAGAAATTAATGGTAATTACAAGGTGTGAGTGGGTATTACAGCTCTCTATCTGATTGCCAGTGAAACCAAATAAAAATGGAACATAATCAGCCAATTATTAAAACACAGAGTAAACAAACGGAAGCTCTTCTCTTATTTGCCTTCTCTCGCTTACTTTGTGTCCTTGGACCAGCAAGCCTGGCTCCAGTGGTGATTAGAGACCCCAGTGATACAATTTTGCATAACTTCCTGGGTCTTCTCCAATGCTAGCACTGCACAGATGGTAGGCGGAGTTGTCCTCCAACATGAGAGATCCAGAAAAGCTACTCAGAGACCCTCTGGGATCTCACGGACACCTCTCTCTGCCACCCCTGTCTCCTGTCTCCACTTGGGACATCCATTCTCCCAGGCCGCCCCATGGAAAAGGATGGATCCAGATTTCTTCTTAACATTTGTAAATATGTAGAAAACATCTAGTAACGGATGCAAAACTCGGCACTCAAGGACACCAAGAAGATCTGTGATGATCCCCTTAGGAATTGGGAGTCTCTGAGGCAGTAAATGGAGCACAAGGAAAACTGTAGGAGAAAGGCTTCATCCATAACAGCTGAAGAAAGAGAGAGAGTGTGTGTCTGTTTGTATGCATGTGCTGTCCCATGCAAACCCAGTTCTGCCCATGCCAACCTCCTGCCCTTTCCTGTGGGAATCCCCAGACCACAGGTGGCAGAAGGAAACAAACAAAAACCAAAACCATGTCTTTCTCCTTCCAGAATGTCACTTCGGGCATGCAGCTGAGATTTATGATAACATAACAGGACCACCCATGGCACAGGTGTAGTCCAAGGAGGAAGGTCGGCTCTGTCGTGTGTGGTCAGTCTTTGTCACCAAGCAGACTGGTTTCTTCCCTTCCTAATTCACTAACTGCAGGACTTTCTGCAGTTTGCTTCTCTTCTCCGAGCCTCAATTACCTCATTTGTAAATGAAGACTATAATAGTATCTGGCTCGTGAAGTTGTAAGGATTAAATGAAATAATGCATGCAAAGTGCACTTAATGAATATGCATGATGACTATACTACAATACATGTCAGTACTAAGTCAGTTTTTGATCTCTGAATGCATTTCTTCATATCCCATGCCAGTTCTTTCAAGAGAGTATCTTATCTTACTTTCAGGACCTTCGTGGGTACCCACCTCTGCCGGCTCATCCCAGTGACTTTGCTAGTTGTCTCCACACCATTTTCCCCCGGGGTCCCTCACACCTTCACACCTCCTCGTGCCCGGCCATCTCTTCCTTCCCAGGGGAACCTCACCGCATAGGCTCTCGAGGACACAGAGACTCACCCCGGGAACAGGCTCTTCTTTCCACCAGCACGCTCAGGAAACTAGCAACACCTGCCTGCGCCCAGTCCTCGAGCGTGGTGGCAAGTGCTGTGTCACAGTCACTATTAGTGGCAACACCTCCCCTTCAGTCCTAGATTCCAATCCTCCAGCCCACCTGCCAAAGGCTTCACCACTGTGGTCACTCTCCTTCACCATTAGAAAATGCTTCTCAGTGGGTCTGTCCTTATCAGTGCACAGACATATCTAGGATGCTTCAGCTCATTAGATAACCATGAAACATGCCAACAAAAACTCCTCCTTTACCTCACAGCTTTCTTCAGTTAACACTGCATTTCTTTGTTCTGTTTCACAGAAAAACATCACAAAAGAATTTCAGACACTCTGTCTCCACTTACTCTCAATTCGTTTTCCCTGGAGCACACCCTGTCAGCCTTTTGTCTCCACCTCCCCACTGCACTGGGTCCTCATGGTCACCAGCCCCCTCCCTAGTTTGGAATCAGTGTACTCGGTCACCTGAGAGAACGTCCCAAGTAGATGGCCACGCCCTTTCTCCAGGGCAGTAAGGAGACTACCTTACATTTCTTGCAGTGCACACCCTCTTGGTTTGCCCACCAGCTCGCTGGTTGCTCCTATTCTGTCCTCTGCTGCCTCTTCTCCTTCTGTCGGGCCTCTGTCCAAGTAGATCTCCAAGCTCTTCTCTACTACAACCTCACTAATCATGTTCAGTACCAGAAGCGAACATTTCATGTGCTGGAGTCTACTCAATTTAAATCTCAGCCCTCAATGCTTATAGTTCTCCCCATTTTGGCTATTGTATGCACAATCTTGCTTTCTGAACCATCCCCAGTGTTGCCGAAAATACCATTCTTCCTTCTTGGACTCTTGGACTCTTATCTTCCACTGAATGCAACTACCATTCACTTAGCTATTTCAAATTAAATCTTACTCATTGGCCCTTGATTTCTCTTTTGCTGTTTTCATACGCAGCACATCAGTTGTCTCTATCTACTATAGTGCCAGTGTGTAGCTAGGCTCTTCTTCCCACTCCTTGCTACCTTCTTAAGCCAAGCAAACCTCAGGTCTCACTCAACACCGATGGCTTAACTGGTCACACTGTACATACATCCCTCACCCAGTAGTGGCCCTTCTCATCTGAAAATCAGAGAGCATTTCCTTTCTAAAAGTTTTTCCACAGACTTTCAACTTTGATTAGGGCAAAAAAAAATCACACATCGTTCCACCATGGTCATTCCTGTCTCTTGGACACCATCTCACACACCTCATCTTAATCACTAAGTTCCAGCCACACAGGTCTTTAGTTTATTCCACCTTCTAATGCATTTGTGGGCTCGCTCTCTCTCGCTCTCTCTCTCTCTCTCTCACTCTCTCTTTTGTCTAAATGGCTCTTCCTATATATCTGTGTGCAGGAAAAGGTCCCCACTTTGAGGTCTCAAATCAGATTATCCATAATCAAAAGAGGGTGCTCCATCCAATTCATCAGTGTCTACAGCAATGTTACTATTCACATCTAGATGTCCCTCCAAAGCCTCATGTACTCCCAGGTGGGGCTTTGGGGAGGTGACTGGATCATGGGGCTGTGGCACTCATCGGTGGATTAGACCACTGATAAATCTATAGCTGAATGTGTCATTGGGAGGCGAAGGCTGGTCCAGAAGGTGGGTCACAGGGGCACGGCCTGTAAGGGTCTAACTCCCTCCCTCTTGCTTGATCTCTCTTTCCCTCCTGCCTGTGATGCCATGAACAACCCTCTTCTGCCATGCTGCCCTGCTTGGAACCAGCTTCCTGTGGACTGAAATTACTGCAGACTGTGAGCCAGCACAAACCTCTCCCTCTTAACTTGTGGATATCTGATGTTGTGTGTCAGTGACAAGGAAGAAGCTAGGATAGGCATCGTTATTTTCCCATTCTTCACTGCCTTTGCTTTACTCAGTATTATCTTTTAAATTATTTACATTGGCCCCCCACTGATAATTGTGATTATGCTCTTTCTGGCTTCAGTTACCCATAGTTAACCACCATGCTTTAAAAATGTTAAATGGAAAAATTAGAGAAGGACTGTGAACAATTCATAACCTTTAAATGGTGTGCCAATCCAAGTAGCGAGATGAAGTCTTGTACTGTATTTTATCCCTCCTGGAATGAGACTCAGCCCTTTGTCCAGTGCATAAGCCGCCCAGCCGCTAGTCACCCTCTTTAGCCGTGTGGGTTGCCAGAGGAACTATCACGGCATCACAGGGCTTGTGTTCAAGTAGTCCTTGTTTTAACTAATAATGGTTGCAAAGCACAGAATAGTGATACTGGAGACTCAGACCTGCTGCAAAGAAGCTATACAATGCTTTCTGTAGGTTAAAAAAAAAAAAGTGAAAATACAACAAGATATTTTGAGAGGTGGACTGAATTCACATAACTTGTATTGCATTTTAACCATAATTATTTATACTAATTGTTCTCTTTTTATTAGTCCTTTTTTGTTAATCTCAGTAGTAGCTGGGCTTTTAGGCATCTACAGGGTCTTTATCCCACTGGATAAGAGGTGACTACAGTACGTACCTGGCTATTATCCATCTTTCCTTTTCAGATCATGATCCCATGTAACCTGCCTTTTTGTCCATCTCCAAATTTCCATCAATTGGAGAAGTACCTGGTGTATAATCTAATTTAAGACACACTTAGCTATCAAATGAATGAATTAAATACTTAGACTAACTCCTTGACTGTATATGGGCCTCTAGACACCCACCAACCGGAGGACTTCCAGAGCCCAGAATGAAAAACCTATTTAACACCTCTTCCATCCATCAGTCACCTGCTTAACTAGGCCAGACATGGATTTAAATCCCACCTTCTCCATTTGACATGGTAATACTGGAGTAAGCTCCTAAGTCCAGCCACGCATCCATCTTCTCACAAGTAAAGAGAGCAATAGTACTTACTGTGACAGCCCATGGTGAAGGTTGATGCGATAAAATTTAAAATGCTACCAGGTGGGCACACGCTAGGCTTTCCATAAATGGCAACTCCCCTCTGTTCCTCCTCAAAACGGATGATTTCAGCCTGCCCTTGCAATGGAAGGGGGTTGGGAAAAAGTAACTCCAATTAAACAAATTTACACCAATGTGGCAATGACTCTTAGCCCTTTAGCCTTCCCAGAAGAAGCTTATTAACCAAAATGCATTACTAATTGGTAGAATTTCTGTTAGCTTAAGAAAGTGAAGGGAAAAGTGCAGGAGAAAGAGTAGTAGACCCTTGAGCTAGGAGTCACAAGGGAATTGCTAAGGACCTGCCAAGGTGCCCGTGGACCTATAAGGTTACCACCACTCAACTGTGTTTGCTTTTACTCTTCTCCTGCATGTGTTTGTATGTTTCCATCTTGTTCTGTTTTTCTTTGTATCTGAACCCACCGTCCTCCTAAGTACTAATGTTCTTGCTTTTGTCTTCCCTTGTGTCCTCTCTCTGAAGGACAATTTCCATAAGTACCCAGGCGCCAAGACATGGCTGCTACATGTTTGCTTCTAGCAGGTGCATGGGATATGGGTCCTGTCTGTTTCTGAGAGCAGCTTGTGCAGAACTCGTCTACAGATAGGTAATTGTATGCACAGGTGTGCTCGTGTGTGTGTGTGTGTGTGTGTGTGTGTGTGTGTGTACACATTAAGTATTCAGCTTGTCTGTCACACAGTCAGCCGACCGTCTGAAATTTCGATACAAGTTTCTGTTGGCCTGGAAACTATGAAAAATGCATTTGAGAGAGCAAGTTTTTGACGACTATTGTCATTAACAACTTTATTTTCAAACGCATTTCTCGGTGCATTTCATGCCAGGAAGGGTTTCTATCTTCTGAACTTTGAGTCTGCCAGGCTGAGCAGACCAGTGACAGCTTCCTTTGAACACAGGTAGTGAACAGCCCCAGCGAATGGTAAAGGCAAAGAGAAAATGCAAAGCAGGGAAGGAAGGACGCAGAAGGCACCCTGTTTGCCTTTAAAGGGAGGGCCAGCCAGCACGTGGCCCGTCGCTTTCCCACCCCGTGTGTCCCGAGATCACTCCACAGTGCAGAAAAGCCTACTGTACGTAGCACCCTCGGATCACTTTGAAAATGACCTCAGCTGCCTTAATGATCAATTGTTCACTTGTCTCATTAGAACATAATTCTCTTAATTTATCTCTTACTGCATTATTCCCACAAAATTTCTCATTCAGTCGGGATTTTTCTGAGTCTTAGGAATAGCTAAATGGTTTGTAGCCATAGAGAAGATGGTATCTATCATTATATTTGCTCTAAAAAGAGTCAAGGCCAAGAAAAAGATTCACTTGTATGAGCACGTACAAAGAGGACTTATATGGATCCTTTTTTAGGTCTCTAAACAGGCTCTGCCAGGGATCACTACGCATGAAGCCAGAGCTCCCGAGGAAACAAGGAAAACCACAGAAAAGAAATAAACAAAAGCAGGATGGGCCAGTCTGCAGACACGTACTCTTTTTGGTATCAGCTCTTTCTCAACATTTTGTGATTTAATTTGAGATCAAAAGTTTTCTTGTCTCCTTTTGGCTTTTTCTTAAGGACAGAAATTTGAGTTTTACGGTTCCATGAATCATCATTAGAATAAGAAGACATATCACAGGCCGGGAGAAAGCATTTGTAAAAGATGTATCTGATAATGAACTGCATTCTGAAATACACGACATATCCTTACTAGTAAGAATGAACTAATGTTTTTTAAAGGGCAAAAGATCAGACAACCCATCAAATATTATGTGTGTGTAAACATAAACACATAATATCTAGAAAGAGATTAAATAAGCCTATGAAAAATGCTGGGAAATTACATTTAAAACAATAATCAGCGTGCTCTTACCATTTGAGTTTGTGTACAGTGTGACTGTGCACAGCCATATACTGCACTGTGACATTTCGGTCACTGAGGCCTGTGCTAGTCCCACAGGATTAGAACAGAGCTGAAAGTTTCTTTTTACCTCACTGGCATCGTAGCTCACACGTTTGTAGAGACGCTGATGTACATGAAGCTACCTCCCTGCCAGCTGTATAAAAGCACAGCACATACAATTATGTATAGTATACAAAGCTTGATAACAATGATAACTATGCTGCAGATACATATTTTTAAATAATGATTAAAATAGTGATGGAATGATAGACTATTGATACCTTTTATCCCCATTTTTGAGTGTAGTCATTCTACTTATTTATTGAACCAAGAAGACTTATTGGTACATTTTAGATATACACAATGATCACATTCATCATAGTTAATTTGTACCTATACATGATATATCTTTTTTTTTTTTTTAAAGAAGTGAGCTGTGGAGCAGCCTCCAGCCCTGGAGGAGGACGGAGAAGGCTGTTGTCATGGGAGGTGATGGCTCCATGTGTGTGGCTGTCCCTGAAGGCTGTCCAGTGGGGCGAGGTGTGGAGAGGTGGACAGTGAGATTGGTGCTTCTGATTCTATGCAGGTCTAGGATAATACATGTATTTGTGTCTTAGTCCTTAACAAAAAAGGTTAGTTATAAAATATCAAAAAGAGGGAAAAAACTTGTAGAATAAATATATAGAGTACTTTTGTACCATTGCATAATATTTCTGAGTTTTAAGCTAACTGTCACCACAAAAAGAGTCAAAAAGTTAAAAAAAAAAAAAGTTGATAAGGTGGAAAGTTACAGTATGCTGAAGATAATTTAGTACTATAGAACTTTTTTATAAATTGAGCATGGCTGAAAGTTTACAGTCTGCACAGGCCCTTCACGTTTACTCACCACACAGCCTTGTCTCACTTGGCAATTTCCAGGCGTGCCACCTACATTAATGATAAGACCGACACACAGGTACCTTTCTTCCTTTTTATACTGCGTTGCCACTGTATGCTTTCTACAAAGACACATTTCAATCTACACATACTCATCATTGTCTTACAGCTGCCTACCAAACTGAGACAGTACCATGCTCTACAGGTGTGTGCCAGGAGTGACAGGCTTTCCCAGGTAGCCCAGGCACATGGTATATTACACCGTCTAGATTATACTCCATGATGTTTGCACATGATAATATCATGTGATGCACTTCTCAGAACATATCTTCATCATTAAGAGACAAAGGACTGCATACATAAATCTCTATAGACTTTACTACAAAAGTGTTAGAACTAATAACCAAAGTCAGTAGAGTTGCAGAATACCAAATCAGGATACAAAAATCAGTACGGTTTCTATCCCTAACAGTGAACTAATAAGTCATGAAAAGAGCTACATTTAAAACAGAATTTTTTAAAAATCTAGGAATAAATTAAATCAAGAAGATGAGTGATTTCTATGCTGAAAACTACAAAAGACTGGTGAAGCATACTGAAGAAGATGGAAATAAATGGAAAGATATAATATGCTTACAGACTGGAAGGATTTCTATTGTTAAAATATCCATAATACAGATCTAGTGCAGTCTCTATTAATATATCTTTGACATTATTCACAGAAATGGAAAAAAATCCGTCCTAAAATTTGTGTGGACTTCTTCCACAAAATGGTCTTTTTTGAAAAACACCCCAAATAGCCAAAGTTATCTCGAGCAAAGGAACAAAGCTGGAGGTATCATACTACCTCACCTCAAAACACACTACAAATCTGAAGTAACAAAAGCAGTATGGTACAGAGCTAAAATTAAGCACACAGGCCAGTGGAACAGAATAGAGAACACAAAAATAAACCCACAGACTTACAGGCAACAGATTTTTGATAAAGAGGCCAAGAATATACAATAGAGGAAGGGCAGCCCCTTCAACAAATGTTGCTTGGAGAACTGGGTACCTATATGCAGAAGAGAGATGCGAACTCTCTCTCCCTCATCATATACAGAAGTCAAGTCAAAAGGGAGTAAAATTTTACATGTAAGACCCCAGATGATAAAACTACTTGAAGAAAACATATAAGAAATGCTACATAACATTAGTCTGAACAAAAGTCTTTTAGAAATGACCCTAAAAGCACAGACAAAAGAGCAAACACAAACTCGTAGGACTACATTAAACTAAAAAGCTTCCATGAAGCAGAACAAACAACAAGCATAGTGAAGAGTTAATCTACAGAATGGGAGGAGGTATCTGCAAACTGCCTCCAACAAGGGGTTAACATCCAGACTACATAAAGAACTCAATAAGCAAACAACAATACAGAACCACCACAAATCATCCAACTTAAAAGAAGCATAGTTTAAATAGTATAACTAGTCACTTTATTGTCAGTAGGACCAAATAACTGAACATGGATAAAGGATGAGAGGTTCACTGAAGCTCACAGTTTCAGAGAGGTTAGTTGATGGTTGGCTGGCTCCGAGGCAGAAACAACACAGTGGAACACAAGATGGAAGAACAATGCTCAAACCACGGCAGCCAGGAAGCAGAGAGAGAAAGAGAAAAGAGAAGCCACAGACAAGAATCCACCTTTCCCAGTCATTCCCTTCTCCAATGACCCACCTCCTTCAACAAGACCCCACCTCCTAAAATCACCTTCAGCTGTGAATTCCTCAATAGATTAATCTGCTGATAAAGTGTAGCACGTCCATGATCCAATCTCCTTCCACAAGAAAAACCTCTGGAGATCAGAAGATGATCTGGAGCAGACTGAGGCAAAAGGGCAGAGAGAGGAAGGGGAAGTAAGAATGATTGAGATCTGATATGTAAATAAGCCAATTCTCCAAGAGGAATGTAATCATTATGCATTGCAAACACATACTAATAAAAATTGAAATTAAATAAGTCCCACCTCTGAATACATGGAGACTTTGGGCTGGGGGCATTTTATGTCTAAAGCATAACAAATTGCTTTCCTCATAACATAGTAAACTGGGAGAACTGATATTCAAAACCCAGATTACTCCAACTTCAAAGCTCACCTGCTTTCATCTGAGTAGCTGAGTTAGGGTACTGTTCAGTCTGGTATTGCAAGAATGAGGGCAGGTTGTCTCATAACTCTGAGAGGGCTGAATTAACCCAACATGGCAGGTATACTGTGATACATCAAATGGAAACTGAGTTTAAACATTAGAGTAGCTAGGATACAGTGAGTGCTTATCATGGATTAAGAGCTTCATATGAATAACTCATTTTGTCCACACTGCGACCCTTGGAAGTAAAGACCATTATTATTTCTATTTGACAACTGAGGAAATAGATGCCAGGAGAGAATAACTTAATGAATGTTATTTATCTAGTAAGAGCTAGAAATAATACACAGACATTTCAATGAGTGGGAAACTCATGGTGGATGGTTACTATGAAGAAATGAATGAGTGAGTATCATTGAATGAGCCAGTAAATGAATGACAGGAGATCAGGACAGGAACAGCAAAAAGCACAAGACTGAAAACCTGCATACAAAATATCTACCCTGTGCATGTGTCACTTGAGAAGGGACTCTGGCCTCCCTTACTGATTCATTGCCTAAGGGAAAGAAGGAAAAACAAACAAACAAACAAAAAACTAGAGATCTATGGACAAAATAACCATGCTTCTAAACCTTCAGCCCCACATTAGCCTATAGGAACAGCGCCATAGTTTACCTCCAATGAGACCCTTCATCTCTGCCTGCCTTATTGAGTATAGAATTCAATGGGATGCTCTTTGACTTTTTTCCAACTTTATGCAAAATCTATCAGGTAAAATAACATTATATGTTCTAGGGTTAGAGATGACAAACTGTATTTCTCTCATGATTTTCTCATAAATAATCTGAATTTTTGCATTTTGAATTCCTGTTTGTCTATATCTGTTGCTATTAACTATGTGTGGATAATATACATTTAATATTGTCTTAGTTACTTTTCTCAGTGCTGAGACAAAACACCCAAAGATAAATGAGGAAAGGTTTATTTAGCTCACACTTTGAAGAAGTTTCAGTCCATCGTTGCCTAGCTCCAAGGCATGGTGGCATGGCAGAGGGGCATGGCAGAGGAGAAACAGTTCATGGTGGGCAGAAGGCAGGAAAGCAAGCAAGGGGCCCAGCAAATTCTTTCTTCCTCTTTTATATTCTATCTAGGCTACTGGGATTAGGGAAGGTGCCAAACCAACCACTGGACTGATTTAGTAATCACCCGCCCTTAATTCTAACACCCTTAATCCCAGCATTGCACCATGAATCAATCACACACTCTAGATCCAGCCACCTCTGAAAAAGTCCCACCAATGACTTCATGAGGCTTTGGGGGGGGGCATCTAGACACAAGCCATAATAAATATCATCTCTATCTTTTATATTTATCATGCGTTGGTAATGCAGTTTTAAGCCCAGACAATATAGGTAGAGAAAGAAAATACCCTACAGCAACATTTATAGTAGCACAATAAAACTGCAGAAGGTAATACTCAGGTTTGCAAGAGCAGAATAGACTCACCATTGGATTATGCTTTCCCCCCAAACTATGTTAGTATTTTCATATACATATGTTACTGCTTCATGCAGCCTCCTCTGTATTCATCGATATAACCTGTATCACGTTTTCTAATCACCTGCCCATAAGGTTACTGCACATCTGGTGTCCCTTCCAATTACTATGATCAGTCTGGAACTACGCCACCTTCTCTGAGCTTTCACATGTGCCCATACAGTAAACATGTAATTCATAATTTCACTTCCTCATATATCTAAACTGTACTGGACTTGGTCTGCTTTTTTTACATGAAACATGCCTGCCTTAACAGGAGATCCTGAGACTGGTACAGCATGTGAAGCAACACATTGGTACACTCACTAATCAGATTAACCAGCTCCCAGCTTGAGCCCTTCCTTGCATAAAAACATGCTACCCTGGAGGGCTGGTTCACCAGGGTTCCTTCTGCAGCTTTTGCTTACCATCAGCCCCTTTATGTTTGCTGTCTTCTCCAAGAATACCTGAATCCACAATTATGATGCCCAATTACAGACAACCCCAGGAGGTGCTGGCTCACGGGTGGAACCCAGAGAGATTTCCAAGGAGATTCATTTGCAGTACATAACCCATGAGAAGCAGATGGGTGTTCTGAGGAGGGATCACTTTTCTCTAATGAACTCACCTCTCTACCTTGTCCTTTACATCGTGCATGTGTCTTACCTTTCTAAGAGCAAGAAACAAACCTAGGTGCTTTCTTCGAAGTGAAAAATGGAAATATGTTTTAATTTAAAACTACAAGGCAATGCATCTCTTTACACTGAATGATCTTGATATTCAGCAATATTTGTGAAAGAAAATGCAGAGGAAGCATAAGTAAACTCAATAGTTTCCATGCAAAGGGATATATTTAGAATATGTCTGTATGCAGCAAGGTCTCTTTAAGTTCAGAATCAAATTTCTACCACCTGCATTTTTTTTTTGGAGAACTGAGCTACAGTCATAGACTCAGATAATGAAGGCTTAATTTTGCTCACTGACTCGTATATCCCAGTATCATAAACCTGTCTCACTGCATGTACATGAAAGCAATTGGGCAAATCACAGCAATTACACTTGGCATTAAAAAAAAAAGACCCACACAAAATACAAGAGGAAATTTCAAAAGCATAAGGTTAATATACCTCATATCACCCAATGAACACAGGTCCAAACTCCAAACAACAAATTGGTGTTTAAATGCTCATTTAGCAGACAATGGAAGGCAATGATTCAACACCCTTGGAAGAAACCAGGTAGAAATGATTTCCAGTCAAAGGGGAATAATCTACATTCATAAGCCCACAGGTGATGAGGCGCTCTCCACTGCGGTTCTATCACAGGCGGTGAGATCTGCTATTTTCAGCCACATTAATGCAGCTGTGTCAGTTTGTAGGTGAATCAGTCTTGCTTCATCAGACACATCAACAGCCAGAGCCCACACTGCCATTTTCCCTCTACTTAGACATATTTTCTTAATTGCCATCTTTAAATAGATACTCTTCCTCCCGCCTCCCAAACCATCCATCATGACTGGTAACAAGACCAGAAATGACCACTGGAGCAATATTCTCTTGATCTTCTCTCCTGACTCCCCCTCACACACCCAACACTCCCCACATGGCTGCTCCCTCATTCTTGTCCTCCCTTCAAGTTTTCCACACTTCAAAGTTGGGCTGTCAAATCTGTGTAAGCACAGAAAGCCCTGTGCCAACCTTGTGCAATGAAGCTCTTTATCACCATTTATTTGAGGAGTTTTTTCTTTCTCTTTGTACTATTCTATCAAATATGGTCATTAAACAGCAACTGCTTTGTCTTCCCAAGTGCACCTCCTGTCTACCTTCTTCATGTTCCTTTCTGCTTTCTGCCACGTCCTGGCCTCCAGCAACCTCTTGCCCTCCTTCCAAGGAGAAGCAGGCTCAGCTCAAGTCCTTTTCACAGTGCTTACCGCTCCCGGGTACTCTGTGGTGTGGCCACCCTGGCTCACTGAATGACGTCAGATCTAGGTCCTTCCACTGCAGGTTCTCAGCAGCTACTGAGTCCCCAGGCACATTCATATGACCCAAGCGGTGGCCACCTCACTGAAAGGCAATTCGGCATTTAATTGCATATTCATTCCAATCTCCTCTGCCCCCTTTTCTTTCTTTCTCTTTCTCTCTCTTCCTCTCTCTTTCCTCTTCCTCTTTCTCCCTCTATCTTTCTCTTTCCTCACGGTGACGGAAAAAATGGTCACATTGACTTAAACTTCCAGAATGAAGAATGGTCCCAAATAAAGGAAAAGACAGATGAACATCCATTGGAGCTGCAAGCTTAAACTTCAAACCATAATTGTAAAAGACCTACCTGTGTTAAAGCTTATGGTTTGCACCTAAATGCCTCCCTAAAGGCACATGCAGTCACAGGTGGGGCTTTTTCAGAGGTGGCTGAATCTAGAGTGTGTGATGCTGGGATTAAGGGTATGTGATTACTAAATCAATCCACTGATTGGTTTGGTACCACCCTAATCCCGGCAGCCTGGATAAAATATAAGCAGCAGAAAGAAATTGCTTAGGTCCCTTGCATGCCTTGCTGCCTTCTGCCTGTCTGCACACCCTGCCTTGGAGCCAGCTAATTGTGGGCTGAAACCTCTACAAATTGTGAGCCAAATAAATCTTTCTTCCCTTAACTTTGGGTGTCAGGTATTTTGTCTCAGCAACAAAAGAAAAGTGACTAAGACAGTGTTTCTCTATCCCAACCAAAGGGTATAAAGGTATACCCACCATTTCCGGACAATTACTCAGCTCATGTGGATGATGTATGGGCTTCTGAATTGATGTGCCACACCCAACACACACACACATATGCACCCCACAATAGCGCTAATACAGCATTATGCAGATTTTCAAAAGAACTCATTGTTTTAAAAACCCAAACACAAATAAAAATCTGAGGAAAAATGATTCACAGCTATTTCTTTCACACATAGCTTTAACAATTTTTAGTGAGCAGGACATTTTGAACATGTACAGTCAACCCCGTAGGCGCACTGAGGCTGGAACCCCGGTTTCAGGAAGAGCAGTCTAATCAGAAAAAGAGATGAAGTATGGAAAAGGCAACATGTCTATTCATTCTGCATAATAAACACTTCAGAACAACAAAAAGATGGTACCTCTTGACCTATTGATGCCTCGCTTCTGGGGATTTTTTGAGTAAAATTTATGAGATTTAATGAATTGTTATTTTTCATTTCTAGGTCATCAAGTCCTGGCTCAAAGCTCCCTTTTCTGAGAATTTGTCCGATGCTTGATTAGAACCCATTTAATAAGCAATAAGCTTTCTTCATAATGGGTGAAAGAAAAGAACATACTGACAATCAGGAGAGATAGAGCCCAAAGGCCTACAGGGTCTCTGGGATTCAACTCTTGGACTTCTTTTCTAAGACGGGCATGGGAGGAAGTTCACAAGAATACTAAGTCCAATTTGAAAGCTAGTCATATCCTTGTTCTGCTTTCCTAGCCCTGTTGTAATAGCATACCATAAACTGAGGGGCTTTGTGTAACAGAAATGCACTGTCATACATAGTACTTCTGAAGGGAGGCGCTGGCAGGGCCGTCCTCCTTCCTGACTAACTAGGCCCCAGGGGAGGCCCTTTCCCTCCCTCTCCCAGCTGCTGGATGCCCAGGCATTCTCCAGCATGTGTCAGTAGAACTCTGGTCTTCCAATGCTGCCTTAGTCCTTCCCAGTTGTCCTGCCCATGTCTGTGTGATCATGTGGTGGCCGCATCTTTCCATGTATCTCTTCTCATACCAACACTGATCATATTGGATTAGGATGTACCCCAGTGACCTGATTTTACATCACGTAAGACTTTTTCCAAAGAAGATCACATTCACAAGTAACACAAGTTAGGACTGCACTCTCACATAGCTTTTTTAGGAAGAAAAAAAAATCAAGCCCTAACACCTTGTTAGCTGGAAATTTTCCTCAGGCGGTGGCATTAGTACTAAAAAGAGAAAGCTGAGGTTGTATCTGTGCTGTAGTGGAGTTTGCAATCGGGAGAGGTCAATTAGCCATCTCAGGCAGAGTCCCTCAGGGGGAAGCACTTTGTAAGGGGCAAGCAGAAGGCCACCACCCTGGCAGACCCAGGGCCTCTACTCTGCTAGGATCATAAAATCAATTTCATCTGCTCAACAAAGGTGGCCAGGCTGTGGAGGATTGACGCTTGCCCACCTAAATGATGCAAGACAGGTTTATAAACCGGCATGACAGCATGTTGGTTACCAGCGAGTAAACTCCCTGGCCTGAGAGAGGAGGTTTGTGTTTATGGGCCATGCCCTTCTCCTGGTGGAAACTCACTTGGGAGTTTCAGACCACAACATTGCTAGTTAAGTATGGGATTAATGCAAAAATCAGAAATGCCTTTAAAGGATACAGCTGGCTCACAAAGAACTGCATTCCCCATTTTAGGCATGTTATAACTAAATTACTAAGGAAGTGGGTACTCTGTACACAGTAGGTCTTTAATCATGCCTATTGACTAGGTTAGTGGAATGTGACTAGTGTTCTAGAACTAGTCCATACCTGGGCCCTGGTGACATGTTCCTGTCCTGAGATTCCTTTTTCCAGATCCCATGCATTTTTATTTGCACCTATTTGCAACAGAGGTGAGTGTTATGCTTCTTCATCCTGACAGACTACAAACGCTCCTGGAGAGACCCGAGTCATACCTGTTTGTCAATGCCTGGACCCTAGAGGAGCCCATAATGCAGACAGGATTTTCCACCGTCTAGCTTTTGATGGCCACTTGCAGCTCATCCACAGTGAGGGGCACAGTGCCTGTGAGCCACGGTCCCCCTTACACCTCAGCCTGCTCTTTGCCTGCTCCCTTTCATGGGGACACCTCTGAGAACTACAGCACCTGATCTTAAGAAAAGCAAGTACACGATTTGTTCCTTCTTTTCTTGTTCAAAACAAGAGAGATAGTATTCAAAAGAGAGAACTAGAGAGAGAAAAAGGGGATAAAGAAGAAGGTTAAAAGAAAAGTAAGATAAAGGGGGAAAAAATGGGAAAGTGTAGCTACACTTGTTGTAAATAGGGAGGGGTGGGTGAATGGAAGGGAGGGGAGGGGAAGGGGGGAAGAGGGGGGAAACCAAGATGTATCATGTACAGGTACAAAATAACCATGTTGATTATGATCATTATGCATACAATGTACCAATACATGTTCTTGGTAAAAATAAAAAATAAATAAAAATAAATAAAACAAAGGTAATAAAAAAAAAAAAAAGATAGGCCTTTACACACACTGCCCAGGTGCACGTGTGCAGTCGCCTCTATGTGTCTTCTATCCTCTCGGGTTTGGGAGTAAAGCTGAAGCAAATTCGCCCTCTAACACTACATCCTGTCTGCGTGCTGCCCCACAGGCCAGGGAGGGTAGTGGGGGGCGTGCTTCAAAAGGCAAAACTAAACAACAGAACACAAACTGCCTATGTTTTTTAAACAGGGAACTTAGGCAGACATATCTAAAGGAGTTAATGCCTGTATCCATGGTGTCTAATCCACAGATAAATATTATGTTGGCCTTTCCCAAATACACAAAGGAAAACACTGTATAGAATCTCATCAGTGTTAGAAGAACTAATACCCTGCCTGCTCAGGATTATCTATTAGGTTAGATTGAGTGTTCTGCTGGGAATTATTTGTACAGTATGAGCTGGCTCTAGTAGCATCCAGTGACTTCTGTCCCCTTAGGATTTTCTGAGAAATAACATATTCATTTCAAGACTCTGAAGTTCAAGATGTATATGATGTGTGCATATGAGATTTTAATGGTAGTAATTAAAATATTATAACTTTGAGGGGGACTGCTGGTGCTATTTCATCTGTTGGAGGCTAGATTTAGCCTCATTGGCTTGTGACAGCTGAAATCAAGAGTTTTATGAATATTATACTAGCGTGAGACTTCTTTTCATCTTTTGGCCACCAATACATTATCTGCTAATATTTGTTCTATATTAATACAGACATCAAAGGACAGATAAATTCAACCACTGAGAGCTGGAAGCAGAGATGTGTAAAGCATGACTGAATAAGACTTAAAATTTATTTAAGCTGTAGCAGCAAAAGTAATGAGTAAGGAAAATCTTGACCTCTGTAAAGAACAAGCAGGCGGGGCTGGGTGTGCGCTGGGGGAGGACGGGGCACTTAGATAGAAGGAGACGGAAATGGCCTCAAAGCAATCTTAAAATCCATTGAATGATGACTGCTTTGGACCAGCAAGCTTACATCTAAGTGAAAAAGAAGCCACAAGAAAATAAAGTAAGTGGCCAAGGGTATAAAGTCCAGGAGACAGAGAAACTGAAGCTCTCTACCAGGCCTTTGAAGATCGGAGGGTCCCACCCCCACACACGGCCACTGCCACATGATCCACTGTCACAGGATCCACTGTCACATGATCCAGTCTCCCTAGGGCTTACATCTGCTCTGTGGTAAGTTTCTTGCTAATTTCTTGTTTATTTATTCACAGATTGCATACTGTCCATCTTGCCTTAGCAACTTCTATATCTGTTGAGAAAAGGAAATTTTTCTATCCTGTTCACCCCTGCATTTCCATGGCTAGACTATTCTAGTTAAATGAGAGGTAGCTTGCAAATACTTTTTGAATGACTAGCCACATATTCATTAAAGGCTACAATGAGCCAGGCAGTTTGGGCTATGGGAATAAGGTCCTTAATAATATAACATTTAAAAGAAACAAGGGTGTTAAAAATATAAATTTTAATAACAAATTTTCTGAACAAAGTAAAACTAATGAGATAGAGGAAAAGGGGCAAGTATTGGTGGAAACTACTAGCTTACGTAGAGTAGTTCTAACATTGTGCTGATATCTAGCTTGGATAAATCATGGAACTCCTGTTCACGTGTAATATATAATATTATAGAACCATCTATGGCATGGCCCTGTCTGAGGCAGAAGTAACAGCTTTGATAATGGACTAATAACTCCATTCTACAAGATGCTAGAAAGCATTGGTTGCATAATTTTATTTCTGATATGCATAATATAATCACAATCAACTATATTACATTTATTTTCAGGAAGTAGACTTCTGAAATTTATTTCGTATTATATAAATATTACATTAAGGCATCCTCGTTGCAAATGAGCGAGACATCATGGAAGTATCCAAAATAAGAGAAGGGGTTTTAAGGCCTTATAATTGTTAAGGGCCTGGGGGTGCAGCTCTGAGACAGCGCTTTCGCCTGGCATGTGCTGGGCCCTGGGTTCCCCCACAAAACAAATGACAAAATGACAAAGTCTCCATGTAGTCCTGAGAGGAAACAGCCAACCTGCGCAGAGAATTGAAGGGGCTAGCTCAGCAGAGGTTCTGAACCTCTCCTACGAGGAACAAAGAAGTAGAGCCAAGGATTTGATTGGTAATTTATGGCAGGGAGGCGATCTTTCAGAATTTATTCAACAACATTACCAACCACATAGCAACAGAGAAAAATACTGCCAAAAGATTTTTCTGCAGTGCACTTTGCCGTGAAGAGGAAAACGGGTCTCTAGGGGAAAAAGGGGGCAGGAGCTACTTAGCCTCCCAAACACCACATCTTCCCCGAGAGAAAATTCACAGAGCCATCCACTTGTGTGTTCCCACAGGGAAAGCGTTTTCATCAACTTCATAGCCTTAGAAACACCGTCTGTCTTGTCAGAAAAAGAGAGAAAAAGAGAGAGATCTTGCAAAGTTGTGATCAGAATCTCAGAATGGTTTGGGGAAATCAGGTGGGGACACAGGTCTGAGCCCCGCTGGGGGTCTTTGTGGCATTTCTCTTCTTCAGAAGAGATCAGAGGAGAGGGTCAGCTGAGGAGTGCTAGGGATGAGGACCGCAGAGATGGAGGGTGTGTGCCTCAGTGCTGATCGCAGCACCCACCGACAAGCTCCTGGCCCCTTGTCCTTGGTGCCTTGCCTTGCCCTCTCAGGTGCCTAGCACTTGCCTTCCAAGGCTGCTCTCCACTTTTTCTTTTTCCAACATGCTTAAATTGGGGTTGTGAGAGCTTTATAATAAGTTTGTGCAGGCCGCTAATGAAATGCTTCTTGCCACCTGTTCCATGCTAATTCCATGTGAAATTAGGGCAAGGCTACGAGGGATGCTCTGGAGTCTCCCGCACTGACCCAACACTGCCTGTATCGACACTGATTATCTAATCTGAAATCCATCCCCCGCCCAGGGTTCCTACGCCTTCCCACCCACTGAATAAAATATGGATCAGATGCTGCAAAATTGCTATTCTTAGGAGCAACAGATGCAAATAAGGTTGCTTTTTCAATTATTTGGCAACCGATCCAATGGTTCCAAGACAGAAGCTAATTAAAATCTAATTGAAATAAAATCATTTCCAATTCTGTTTCCCTACATCGACTGCCTGAGTGGAGGGTTCCCTGCTCTGTGGACACAGCCTTTTCCCTCCCATTACTTCTTTCTGCCTTATAAATAGCCAATCCTGATTATATCACAGAGCATCTCAGAGCTCAGGGCAGAGGCACACACAGGGAGAAGGAAGCCCAGGGAAAACGCAGGAAGATGTTTACAATGTTTACAGTAGAAGTGGTGAGGGAAGTGCGGGGCTGGGGAAGAGGGAGACTCAGAAGGAGTGCTCATCAGACAGCTTAGCAGAAGGGCAGGAAGCAGGCAAGTCATGGAGTCTGGCGTAGAACTCCGTAGCCAGTGGCCTCCAGACAGCGTGCCCCTTGCACATGTGCTGGGTCCCCTGGGGCACTTCTCTGATTTGTCAAGTAGTAGATGACATTTAAAGATCACGACATCTTACTTAAATATGCAGATTTCTGGCTTCTTTGACATATTGGAAAAACAAGCAGTCATGTGTCTGCTTTCCCACTGGACACAGGCCACTGCCGTGAGAGGAGCGGACGGTGTTGAGGTGGATGGTGCGCTCCTTTATACTGGTCCCACAGGAAACCGAATTTGAGGCTTGGTTAGCTAGTGGAAAGCCCCACAACATCATAATGGACAGGTTCGAATCTGGCCTCTGTTACTAAGGTCCATGCGGGGCAAGTATCTGAAGACGCCTACGCCTTGTTTTCCTAAACCATGTCAAGGGTGGGATGAAACTATTACAGGTTACTCACATTGACAGTATTAACCTGTGTTTAAACTCTCGGTAAGATGTAGAATGTTATGCACGTTTGTTAGTAGTTGTGTCTTTTCCCAAGTAATCGAGAGTTCTTTTTAGGGAGACAGAAGAAAATCCGCAGAGCGGAGGTAGGGGCTGGGGGACACAGGCACAGCAGGGCAGGGCAGGAAGGGGGCGTGGAAGGGGGCGTGGACGGGCTCCAGGAGGAGAAGGTGAGCCTGGAGGGGAAGCCTACCGCCAGCGCCGCCTCAGGGAGCTGGGCCATGAGCAGGTCTCCAGCCTCCCTAAGAATCGTTACTGTTAAAGAGGGGAAATAATTCCTGATCCGTAAGGATTCCTGAAATTGGAGGAAAACACTTATAAAATACCTGGCATAAAGGCTTCCTAAGCGTTAGCCATCAAGAAATGATGCTGCGTATAATTACCCAAGACTTCATGGCTGTGTTGGGGGAGATATCAGGGGTCTCTCTCTCTCTCTCTCTCTCTCTCTCTCTCTCTCTCTCTCTCTCTCTCTCTCTCTCTCTCCTTCTTCTGCCCACCCCCCGTGCTGCAAACCAAAATGCCGCCTAACGTATATGTCTAGCATCTGCTGACCCACGGACCTCCCTGAATGACATCACCAATTATCCCTTTCACCCCGGAAGAGAATGGAAAGCAAGGAACCAACAGGGTCAACCTGTGGACTTGAGAGATCTGGGGACAAGGGGGCTGGCCAGACAGATCGTGAGGCTGTGGGTTGTGTGACAGGCTGCCTCGTAAGTGTCTTGCAAGCATAATAAAACTACAGAGTTTTACACTTTCGGTGGTGAATTATATCTCAGTAAAGCCATCTTTTAAAAAATTAAAATAATTAAAAAATTAAAAGTTTCCTTGAAACTCTGGATTGAAAAGTCTTCAAAAATTTCCCCCAGGCTAAAAAGCATTTGAGTATATCAAGAAAAGCATGTTCCTCAAAAATGTAATATACATTAAAATGAGGAGAAACAACATCTGAAATAACAATTTCTGTTAACTCTTTCTCATAAAATAGTTCCAAAAATAAGACAAGGTATCATCTTAGATCCAGGTCAACTTATCTGAAGCTGATGGAAAGAGAGTATTTTAAATTTCAACCTAAGCAAAATGTTTAAGAAGAAAACTGTCAAGAGCCATGGAAATGGGGTAGAATCTACAGGAATTAAAGGAAACAAGCAAGCAACAACTACCTCTTTTCTGTTTATGAAATCAGTTTACCCTTCCCTCTTTCCTTCCTTTTTCCTTCCCTCCAGTCTTCTCTGTCTCCGTCTTTCCCACTGTCTCTGTCTCTCTATCTCTGTCTCTGTCTGACTCTCTCTCTCCTCTCTCTCTCACACACACACAGTATGTCACTAAATTGCTATGGCGCTCAGCCTGGACTTGAACTTGTAATCCTCCTGTTTCAGTCTCCCAAAAGTCAGCAGCTGTTTACTCTCAACTAGGACCCTCTAGGGATATACATCTGTTTCCTGCAACCTCCCTTCACTGTTTCCTCCTGTATTTTCTCCTGCATTCCAGTACAGTCATCTAGCCGTTTCAGAGCAGCCCACGGTGGAGTCTCTCTCCACTTCACCCAGTATTTCCCTCAGGCAAATTACTCCCCGTTATCAGTTCCTGCAGCAGGTTGTGGCAGATCACTGGGGAAGTGACACCTGTATTAACACTAACTCAAGGACGCTGTCACCGCGTCACACAGCAGCTCTGGCTACAGCGCTCCCTCTTTCCAGCAACACTGATGGTAGCTAAAGGGCTAAACAGACCCTGTCTAAGGACCAGAGCAGGATGGCAATTTGCTTCCACTGCTGTTGTTAGCCATGGGGTTCAAGACGGCAGAAGCCCTCTCAGCCATCAGAGGGAAACTCTGTTGAAGCCAGAATTTAGGAGCCTTGGAACGAAGTGTCAGTTCAGGGATTTAATGTTTGCTTGTCAGTGTTTTTCAACCCTAGGCACTGTTTCTGGAAAATTATCATATAAATAGAAAAGATTCTTCCCACTATATCAATACAAAATCTGTGGGAATCCAGGAGGCCAGTGAAGGTTCAGTGTGAAGCCACCGCTAACACTTCCTGTGAAAATGTGGACATGAAGCTGAGCCCCGTGTCACACACTGTTCCTCTGAAACATCAGGAGAGACCTCTTGTTTTACATCTGGCTCAATTCCTTCCCTCCAGCAGGCCACGGAAACTAGGATTCCTCTTCCCCAAGGCAGGTCACAGAACCTGTAATCTTCCCTTGCCTCTCTGTCTTGGAGAGAGACATAAAGAAATCTTCTGACCCACTTTGTCTAACAGGAGACAGTAAGACCGTTTGAGGAGTCTTGCCCCACGCCCGAGAGCAAGGAGTAGTGAGCACTCCGCACCGACCGCCTTGGCCGGCCTCTCCTCCCGCTCTACGGCATTAGATCACTGCGTTCCGTGTAATCACATTTCCACGTCACTGCCCCTGCTTCAATCATGCCGATGCAATGAAGTCTCGATAAAAACCCCAAAGGACACAGTCTGGAGGGCTACTGGACTGCTGAGCACGTCCAAGTGCCCGGAGGGCAGCGCACCCGGACACCCCGCCCACATGCCCAGGTCCGCCCATCTCGTCTACCGTGTCCACTGCAATGTCCTTTCTAATAAATTAGTAAACACGCTTTGCCCGGTCCTTCCAGGCACTTTACAGAATTCACAGAATCTGTGTCGGGAGTTGTGGGAACTTTGATTTATGGAAGGTTGGTGAGAAGCTCAAATAAAATAACCAGGGCTTACAAATACATCAAGTGGAAAGGGGCAGGGTGCTGAGAACCCAGCTTGGGGGATCTCATGCTATCTCCAGGTCGACAGTGTCAGAACTGAATCAAACTGGGGACACCCAGCTGGTGTCCGCTACAGAACTGATGGCTTGCGTGCTAGTGAGTGGACTAGCCAGACCTTTCAGGGTCACAAGTCTCCCTTGTTGACTACTGTGCTGAGAGAGCAGAAGAAAAACAAGAAAAAGGGGTTTGTGTTTCCTTCCTATCTTTCCATCATCTTACATGACACGTGAGTCATACACACCCTCAGACGTCAAGTGACGGTAAGACACCGGGGGCTGGAAAAGCCAAAAATAATTTGTACACAGTCTCAGACTGAGCTGTGGCTCATGGGCACACAGATTTCTCCACTTGGTCACACGTGGGTAGGTCTTAACTTTTAAAAAAACTGTTAACCCGTTCATTAACCAGACACTACCTCTATTTGTAGAAATAAGTTGCCAGAAATTAATTCCATTATTTTATACTGTTTCAACTGTTGCAAATTGTGGTTCTTAGTCAGGGCAGGCACTGGCTCACTTGAGCATGTTCTTCACAAATAAGTTCTGTCGTCAGGATTGTAAAGTAAGAGCACTGAGGCTGGACGGCAAGCAGGGTGCTGTGCAAAAGCCACCACACGCCCAAGTAGGGGACCCGTTAAGACCTGCACTGGCACTATCTCAGAGGCAAATGTGTCTGAGTGAGGTGTGGCACCTTTGGCCAGTGGCTAGCACAGAGCCCGCACAGAAAATTGACCCACTGATGCCTGCTCAAGAATGACTAACGATGTCAAGAAACTATTTCAGTCTATACAATGTTGGCCATAGTATGAGCTTATACCAGGATGCCTACATGTGTTAGAAAAATCATATATATGGAGGACAGAAGGATCGCTGTCTATCGCATTGTGCCAATCAGACCTGTGTAAGCTTTGCTGAATCTGGGTGACAGCTTTAGACAACAACATCCAGGAAAGAATTAAAGAAAGACTATGCAGGTACTAAAGACCAAGCCCATGGTACAGGCGCTAAATATATGGTTTAACCTGCTACTAGAGAGCTACTAGAAGTCTCTAGGATACACAACACCTGGCATATTTGAAAAACCAATCATTAATATGTATCTATATATAGTCTGGCAAAAAATGTATACACACTTCAGGAAAAGAAAAATAGTATAATGATTTTTTAACAGATGGTCTTACCCTTGTCTGGGGATCCCTACAGGATGTTGTATATCACAGAAAACCCACTACACTGCTGGCCCTTAGAGAAAAAAATTGAAAATGCATGAGCAGCAACCTCAATGACCAAGGTTAGCCAAGCAGCAGTTCATGATACTAATAAATGTCTGGAAGCTAATGACCACCACTTTGAGCACCTCTTGTAATTGTAGAATCAAAGGTAAGCTGTATTAACCTCTCAATAAATTTAGTATTAATTTATATAAGTTTTTTTTTCCTGAAATGTGTACACATTTTTGGCAGATTATCTATACATATATATCATCTTTACATATATGTATATATAGTACATATATAAACTTTACATATATGTATATATATTACATATATATAAATAGAATGAGAGAGAGAGAGAGATTTATAGGGAAATATTTATATGTCAAACCTTACAGAGCTTATCATCTATGTGTGGAAAAATCCAAGTAAGCTAACAAATGACCACTGAACGTTGTAATAAAATCCGTCACAGAGATTTGCACAGGTATTTTGGGAGTAGACATACGGAAGGGAGGTTAGAAAATTTTATCAGTGCAGTTGCACTCAGACTTGGTTTCAAATAAGGAGTGATGAAAGACATAGAGAAAAGAATCATGTCCTAGAGGAGTGAATTAGCACGTGTGAAGACTCCGAATCAGGAAAAGGCATCATGGGCCACTTTGGGAGAGTAGAGAATTGATGAGAAGAGATAAGGCACAGAACTGGAGAGGCTGGGATGTTTTGGACTCCAAGTGGGGAGACAGGTTTTGATTTCATAGAGAATGGAAACAGGAGTGGCACAATCATAATCACGATTTTGTAAAATCTCTAGAAAAATACTTTGTAGGTCAAACAAGAGGCAAGATCAATCGAGGAATTTTATAATTAATTCAGATTAGAAATAATGATCTAGATCAAGTTGACAGATGTTTTTATAAACTGTCTTATAGAAAATATTTTAAGTTTTTTGAAGACTACATGTTTTCTTTTGTACATACTCAACTCTGCCAATTGCAATAGGAAAGAAACTATACAGAATATATTTTTATATAAAAAGAGCAAAAAAAAAAAAAAAGAGCAATCCAGTGTCCCTACGAAACTATTGACAAAAACATGCAACAGGCCAGTTTGGTGTGGGTATGTTTTGCCAACCTTGGTCTACATCAAGGGATCCTTCCTCCTAATCTACACTGTTACTCACAAGGGGATCTATAGCACTGATAAATTGCTACCCACATTAAGAGGTAGAAGAATGTACAGAAATAACAGGAAATACAACATTTTAAAATATCACTATAATTTTGGAAAGAAATCAAAGACTATATAGACAACAAGCTCTGTTCTGAGGTGCACAAGGATGAGGGCATATGGAGAAGTTCTTCAAAGATTAGTGCTGAGAAAACATGGTAGGCAATCACAGCTTGTCTCTGATGTCATTCCTTGATATAACTGTGGATGGTTCTTTTAAGCCACCATTTCCCTCGTGCATAGACCACCTTAGTTATTCTCTGATGATCAAAGTAAATTCCTTCTAGAACAGTTTAAAGAGGAAGAGGGAAAGAAATATGGAGCCAAGATTCATGTTTCAAACTCACTTTCGTGGGGCCCCAAATTCTCTCACTCTGTCCTGACTCCCAGGTTTCTGTGTATTCACACATAACAAATCATTGCTAAAATTTCTTTCATTCCATTTTATAACGATTCCCCTGTCTGTCGTTCTGCAAGTAGCAGGCACAATGAAAACTTTTTCTCTTTCTCTCCCTTCTTTCTTCTCTCCATGTCTCTCTTTCTTCTTCATCCTTCTCCACCTCCCTCCTTCTTCCCTCTCTTCCCCTTTCCCTTTCTCATCCTCCCTCCCTCTCTCTGACCCCCTCCTTCTCTTTACATGCCCTATTATGTTTTTCCTACACCTAGTAACAACTTTATGCCCTATACCCCTCCCAGTCTTCCATCCAATGAAAGCAGGTTCCAATACAACCTGGGACAAATGGACCTAGCCAAGCTACCCAGATCCAAAAGGAACACTTGATTTTAACTTTGTCTATATCATATTTCAGCATGCTGAGAGCAATATTCCACAAAAATTAAAAGTTTATTAGTGTCATCAAAATTAAAAGTTAATTAAAAAGACAGGCAGAACACAATTCCATTAAGCATCATAACACTTCCAGGGAAATATATTTAGAGTTTCCTTCCAAGCTGCTGCCTGTCAGGTTCTTCCACCCATGATCCCAGTGTGAAGTCTAAGAGAACGAGTTTCATAGAGCAGGCTCCACTGTCTCAGTGAACAGAAGTTCTGAACACACAAAACTGAACCTCAGCAAGAGCCCAGCCCCCAAGGCCAGGCCACGCTTCTCAGCCCTCTGGCTGCCACCGGAAACACTAAAACCAAGATGGCTGCCGCTGGAAACACTAAAACCAAGATGGCTGCCTAGGTCTACGGGCTCAACTAAACCTGGAGTTGGAAAATAAAGCCAAAGTGGATAGAAAAAAACTGTTTCAGCTGGCTAGTGTAAAACACTTTTCACTGCTCCCTCATAAATACTGCTTTCTAATAAACATTAGAAGGAAAAATAATTTTTTTAAATCTCCTAAGTAGTTAAGAAAAAGAGAACATCTAAGAGGTAGCTTCCTAATTCTTTCACATCACTCACACCAAAAAAACTTAGAATCTTAGGATTCTGGTAGATTTAGCATTGATCTAGTCCTACAGTTCAGCATTCTCTGCAGGCCTCCTAAATGGTGTACAGTCACTGGACCTCAAATGACTCCTGAGAGCTTACTACATTCCAAGCACAGTGCTAAATGCTGGCGTTGTAGGGACAAGACTCCCAACACTGCTCACTATGTCAACTACAGTGTCAGGAACTTCCCATGTACAACACTCCTCTGCAGGACAGCTCTGTATGTTCGAGTTCTTATTCAGGCAGATCACTTAGTTCCCACTCATTGCTCCTAATTCTGTCCCTTCAGATTCACGCAGTAGAATTCTCCTAGCTGTAGTACAAGGTTTCCCCTCAAACAGCTTCATTCCTCATCTTGACAAATCACTGAACAGCAAAGATAAACTCTGAAAATGTGCTCCACAAGGCCAAAAAAAGCATGAGGCTGGACCCTTCTCCGTGGCTTACAGACGACGCCACCCATCTGGGGAGTCTGCTTTCTCCCTGCTGTCTTAGGTGCAAGCGTAGGGTAACAACTCTAAATCTCTAGCCCCTTGTTTTGTCAAACATTTTACTTCTTTTTCATTAGAATATTTTTTTTTCTTGTGCAATGTATTCCATTGCTTCAGAGTAACGGGGTATTCCTTCTCACCCAAATGTCAGGACCATGCCAATTTGTTCGTAGGTATTAGAATTAAAAAAAGCATGAAAGACAACATCTCAGAATTTGAACCAGATAGAATTCAAGAGCTTCATCTCCTTTAGATTATAATAATAATGTTAGTGATTTTCAATACTTATAGTTTCTTCGTATGCTTCAGTTGTTCCGGGTACTATTCTCTCTCCTGGCTCCTTGAGGGAGGAGAAGCAATAAAAGCGGAAGTCATAATTGGGTCCTCGCAATGGGTTTTTCATTGTCTTTCAGGCATCCCAAATAGCACCAAAAATGCTGTCTTTTGGTCAGGTATTTGAGCCTGAAATTAAAATTGTGAAGTGCAGTCTTGGAGGATTCTCCATTTCTTTTTTCTTCCTCTTCCCCTCTTGGTATTGATTTTTCTCCTTTCATTGGCTGGCGCTACTTTTTTCTTGTTGCTGGGGATTCGTTAGAGCCACAGCTGTACATGATTTCTTATTTATGTTTGTTTTGTACATAAGAACCAGATGCTTCAACTTCCAGCTCCCCAATCAGTCAAGAGAGAGCTGTGTAATAGTCAGGGCTGTTGCTGGGACAGAAGGAGGAATCTGCCTGATCCCACTATCTGTTCATCAGAGAAAAGGCCAGACCGACACTTGGGTATTGGCAACCTGGCTGGTCTCACCTCTGAAGTATTGAGAAATGAAATGGTAAAGTATACAGCACTTAGTACTAGGATCTGTAAGAATAAAGGGGCTTTGATAAATTTTATAAGTAGAAAATTGAAAGAAAATTTGCAAATATGCCTTTCTGAGATCGTATTTCTCAAGAGAAAGCATTGACTCCAGGTATCTCTTGAGAGATTGTATTCATTTCTGTAACAAATTACTCTGCTATTTTATAGGTATGATGTCACCTTTAAGGAATATTCTCCCTGTTGTGAATGCACTTGATAGAATTCTGGAAGGTGATGGATGATGGTTTCCCTTGCAGCACATCGTGTATTCATACATACGTGCCTTTCCACTCACCTCAGGAAATAGCAAAGTCATCTCCTAAGACGTCCCAGCAAGCTCCCAGTCTGAAAGTCTCTGCTCGGTGTGTGTATGTGAAAATTGGTATTTCCAAGCCTGGTGACCCCTGTGTGTGTGTGGGCTCCCACCACAACCTTTCCAAGGAAACACCAGAGACCTGGAGGCGCTGGCCAGCCTACCTGTAATCTTGGTGAAGATCAGAGTAGCACATTGTAACTGGAGCAGATCTGCAGGGAGGCTTGAGGTTTGTAGACATGATACACTAGTAAATCCAAGGTGAGACCTTGTCTGCTGCCAGCTAGTAATTTGTTCACAAAATACTGGAATAGACTCACGCCCACATTCTCATCCTGCCTGGCTCTCAGAAGCTGTGTGAGTCGGGCAAACCATTTCTCTGTCTTCTATAAAATGTGACGGTCATGCTTCTTTTTTTTTTTTTTTTTTTTTTTTTTACAGAAAACAAAATTAGATCATGACAATAAAAGCCTTATGGAGTCTGTAAGTGGAAGGTGGGACGGTGGCTTGGCGCAGCTGGCGAAGGTGGCATCATCTCTGCACGTTCTCTCCTGGCCACCTTCACACACGATCCAAGCTCCAGACAGCAGGGACTGATCGGTGGGATCACGTGATGGTGGCAAAAAGCAGCAGGAGCAGAACATCTTAGGCTTTGGCGTTCTTCCCCTAAAACTGTGTGCACAGTGTTAGCGCGCATCGCTTTTATACACATGGCCTTGCCGTGTCAATCCCAAAGCATCCAACGCTCCTTCCTTGCTTTATAGACCAGGAAACCGACGCTGAGAGGTTAAATGACTTTCTCACCTGGAATGTTGGTGGCTGGAAGTATTCAGGAGTTCATGTGTGTGGTTTCATGTAATCTAACACTGTCGTATGAGAGTATCAGCTGTCTGTTCAGCAGCATCATGCTACTGAGCACCAGTCGTATGCCGAAGCATTGCCCGGGCGCTGAAGAGACACCAACGGCTATTACGGCAAAGCTTTGCCTTCGGGAAATTAATCTTCTAAAGGAAGGTGTCTGATTGTAACGAAATAAACAAAGAAGGATGTAATATGCTGAGCGATGGTAAATGATAAGAGAACAAGTCAGGTGGGGTGTGGGGGAGTGGGGCAGATCAAGCCAGAGTGGGTGAAGATGCTATTTTTCCATGGGAAGGAGACGCCAATGTGAGGAGATCACTCAGATGCGGAACCAGAACGAAGTCGCCGGGACCAAGTAAATGCTTTGAAGAACAGGGTCCTCAGTACAGGGACCGGCAAATACATGGCCCTCGAAGGAGACTAAGCAGGCAGTTCTGGGACCAGCAAGGGAGGAGGGGGCACAGCGGGTCAGCCGACTAAACGAGGACAGTAGGGGCAAAGGAGGCCACACCCAGTGAGGAAACAGACCGTGTGGGTTCTTGTCTGCCATGGCACAGGCAGATTTTCTTCTGAATCAAAGTAAACCTCACGGATCTCCAGTTTTCTGATGTTTTCAGTTGAGCAAATGAAGTACCAACTTTCTTAACAATTTGAATCTGTGATTGTTAGCAATTTCCCTAAATACTTACATTTTTAACCTGGGAGTGAGGATGAAAAGACAAATTTTCTATCCCAACTTGGGATCTCTAACCAGACTATACAGACTTAATCTAAAATTTTGTACTTAACTGTTCTTCTAAGTGAAATGATCCTCTGAAGAGGCATCTTCATTACTACCAGAGTCTAAAGTCCCCACAGGAAGTTTCCCCTCTCTGTCAGGATCTGCATCTCATTCAGTAAAGATAAGCCCTCCTAACCCCCTGCAGTTATGGATGACTGGCCCCCCCCTCCTCCCAGTGCACCAATCAGGTGCCACTTAACACGTTCCCCAGCCATGGTGAGAAATTAGATCAATCCCCCTTTGCCCATTAAAAGGCCCATAAACAGTTGCAGCATCGAATTAGTGCTGGTAGATTTCTCCAACTTGGAACATGTTAAAATGCACAGTTGGGTGAGAAGAATCAATTAGGGCCAGACAGGGTGTTGGAAGTTAAACCATTTGTTTATCTTATGGTTCTGTGCTATGAAAAGGGCGTGCGTGTGTGTGTGTGCGTGTGTGTTGTGTACTGCAGTTCAGATTTAAAATCACTCATGTGTATAGTTTACATAATTCAACCTGTGATTGGAGCTGAAACTACCCACAGAGTCAGAGGTTATTGTTTGAAGAGGCTGAAAGGCTTAGACTCGTAACTTTGTAATTTGTAATTAAGTTTATTGTAGCTTTCCTACCTCCTAAATCTCTGTCAATTGAGCTTAAATTTAGATGAGAAACTACCAATTACTCAGCAAATAGATTACGCATCCAGTAATCATAACCCAGATTAAAGCAGTGGGCCTGTCTAGTTGCCACTCCTGGCAAAGTCATCAGACAATGGCCAAGTCCCCAACATTTTACTTTTCTCATCCTTTCTAAATACATGCCCCCAAAAGGCTGAAGGAGATAATACTGAGAAGAGGTGATCATCATGGGGGCCACATGCCCCCCCAGCCAGGTTCTGTGAATAGAAATCAGGGAGGTCTATCAACTCCAGTGAGGAGGAAAATTATATCTCTATTTTCACCGACCTCTAATTGAAATGTAGCATATGCCTTATTTACAAGGATAGGGAACCAATCACTGGGGGATCAGTAGCATCTGTGACTTTATCACCCAGAGAAATCACAGCTATTTTTATATTATATTCTTTACCAATATCTTAAAATATCATTTTCATTCAACACTTCTTCAAATTTATGTTGTCAGACTCACTGCTAGGTTTAATTTAATGCATTAATCACAAAGCATATCGCATTTAAAAAATATTTTGATAACTGCATTTTAATGCGCTTAATTTCCTTTGTAATCCTATGTACATGTCAAAGGGGTATAAAGCTCCAAACAAAACACACCCCAATTCACTTTTTCATCTTCTACCCCTCCTTTCCTTTCTCCCTCCATCTCCTGATCCCTTTTCCCTTTGAGGAAGATCTATCTCCCTACTTCCTATTATCTTTTATTTTGCTCTTTCTTTTTACTTTGGGTTTCTCATATAAGAGAAACCGTGTGATAACATTAAGATCTCAAGGTACATCCATTTTCCTACAAATGACTCAAGTTTATCTTATGTATAGGAATTTCACAGGAGGAATGTAAACGTAATACACTGAAAACATGTACCCAAAAACCAGAAGATCAAGAGATGCCTGAGGGGGAGAGAGAGAAGGGAAAGCAGATGAAAAAAGGAATGTACCAACTCTGCAAAAGGAATATAAAGATTATGTACTACAGACAAGCATTAATAAAAAATAAGTATCTAAAAAAAAGAAAAAAAATCACAGTTTAAAGCAGCTGAAGAGCTCAGCTCCAGGAGGACCTTGTGCTGTTATTCTAAGAGGTTCACCGGGGGGCTCCAATGTGGGCTGAGAGCCTCCCATCAGCTCTGACTAAGGAGAGTCTACTGCCTTGCTTCTCAGTATGCCAGAAAGGCCACCACACACAGGTTCATTTTGAGCTGGACACTTCTTCCATGCCCATAACCAACAATGCACATGCAGTTAATTCATAGCATAAAAAGAAAAGAAGAATATAAATGATGGGGTTGAGAATTTAGCTCAAGTGGTAGAGCATTTGCCTAGCAAGCACAAGGCCCTGAGTTCCAACCCCAGCATCAAAAAGAAAAAAGAAAAAAGAAAAAAATATATATAGAGAAATAAAATAGCTGTAATTCTGAGCATTCTGCTAAATGCATTTAATCTTAAAATCCTGTGGGCGAATTCTATTATTTCCCCCATTTAACATATGAGAATGCTGAGGTTCTCAGAGGATAGCCAATCACATTCAACTAGGTCCTCTCTGAACTAAAGTCAAAGTGCACGCTGGGAGTCATACTCCTTTACAATGCAGAACCAAATGTGAAGGAAGAGAGGGAAAAAGTGTCCAAACCTGTACAGAGTTTCAGCACACTGCACTCTAAACAGACCACTCTGGCTCATGGATTATTTTGAACTCAGAGCACTTGAAAAGCAGTAGCTGTAAGGACTCCTGCAGAGGAATGTCCCAGAAGGAAGATGCCCTCGCCCTTTCAGAGGAAAAGAAATACTCTTCTCACCAGAGACAGCAAGATGAAGCCAAGGGAAACCTACGCCAAAGGCGCTTGTTAAAATAACTCGCTTTCCGTATACTTTTACTTATATATCCAGTTACTGTTCTTGTATGACCTTGTGTAAAAACACACTGACTAATTCTTTGAGTGTCCATTTTTTTTTGAATGAGGGCTCCTATGTATATGTAGAAATTAAATAAAGTGTGTATGCTTTTCTCTTGTTAATCTATCTGTATGTCGGTACCAGCTGGAAAACCCAAGAGCATAGAATAAAAATTTTACCTCCTCTATACCAGCATCTTTCAAGGCATGTTCTGCAGACCACTGGGGGTCTCTGAGAATTTTTTAGGGGTTTCATGAGGCCAGGGCGGGCTGGTGATTTAGCTCAGTGGTTAGAGTGCTTGCCTTCCAAGCACAAGGCCCTGAGTTGGATCCCCAACACCACAAAAAAAAAAAAAAAAAAAAAAAATCATGAGGCCAGGGCTATAGTTAGAATACCTCACCAGCACTATTTCCTCTTTCACTGTGTTAACATTTGCACCGAAAGTGCCGGGGCAACAGTGGGTAAAGCTTCTGACCCCTGAGCCTGAAGCAACACAGCAACAAAGGAACCAAAAAAGAAAGGAAAGGAAAGAAAAATGAAAAGCCTGCTTCCCCGAAGAATGTCCTGATGGCGTGGAGAATGTGAGCGATTTAGGCCAATGTCTTGATTCTTGATTACACATTTTTAAATATTCTATGTGGCAAAATAGAAGGACTATATAAATACTTACTGCCTTCCTGAATCGCAAAGTATGATGGCTGTCCAGAAGCCAAGAGTGGGCTGGCACGCTGCAGCCTGGGGCCACATCCGGCATGTCACCCACTTTTGGACAGCCCTTGAATTAAGCAAGATTTTTGTTTGGCTTTGTATTTTTAAAAGATTGTAAAAATGAAAAAGGACACATGACAGAAATCTTATGCAGCCCACGAAGCCTAAAATTTTTACTCCCTGGCCTTTACCGAAATAATTTGCCAGCAAAAGAAAAACAAATATAGATCATTTGAATTGGGAGCAGAAATACGTGCATTTTTCATAAACACTATTTTTCCTTGAATGAACTACAGACACACCACAGTTCTTGAGAATTGGTATCTTACAGATAGTTTCTCAAAAATGAATGTATGTCATTTCAAGGAAACCAATTGGTAGTATTTATTGGTGGTGATAAAATTTGAGCGCTCATGAGGAAAATAAGAATTTTGGAAAACTTAAATTCATCATGATGAGCTTGACACATTCCAGTATTTAAAGACTTTTCAAATGAGATTGATAGCATTATTAATAAATTTTATTTTCATAATGCATAATGAAATGTGTTAATATTTGGAAGACTTGCAAAACCTGTGAATCAATATTTTCCAAATGACAACTGTATGATTTTACAAAATAAGGCATGGTAAAATATCCATTCAAAAATGTAAGTAGATCAGTGGATGGATATTGAGAGAGGTGCTATAAAACTCGCCCTCTTCGGCTGTATAACTGGATGTATTGTAATGTAGAGAACTTGTAACTAAAACTACAATCTTGCTTTAGAACATTACTATCACCCCACAAATCAACTTCCTGCCCACTTACCATGACCTCCTATTCCCACCACCAGCCCTGACAGCCACTAACCTACTTTCTGTCATTACAGATTTGCCTTCTTTGGACAATGCATGCAAATATAATTGTAAAGTATATGTTCCTTTGGAATTGGCCTCTTTCATGTATCTCCAAGGCTCGTCATATTATTCCATTCTTTTTTATTGCCTGCGTGAGATACAAAACTATTTTTCCTGCCCTCACACTTAAAACAGTGACCAAGATGTGCAGAGGTTTGTGGAAGAACTCAAGGGACAAAGGAGACTGAGGCACCCCTAAAATATTAGCGGAGAGAACACAAGAGACCAGATTTCAGTTGTGTCCACCTCAGGGAACGTCTGACCCTGTGCAGATGTTCATTCCTTTCCCAGCACATACTGAAACCTCACCAGGACAAAACTCGCTACATCCTGTAGTTTATGTGTGGAGAGGGATGGTTTTCATTAAAGAGGAGCATTCCGGTCCCGTAGATCACCACCAGGGTTGTCTCTCCCCTAACTGGTTTCCTTTCCCAGGAATTTCTTTGTTCTTGCTCTTTCCCCCTTCTTTTCGGAGAAGTGCTCTTCTGTACATTCTTCAAATTGCCCAACCCCTTCTTACAAGATAGCTTGCTACCCTGCCAGCACCAATCTTCGATAAACTGATGTAATTCCCTCCCCATACTTGTAGTTTTTGCTTTGAGAAGTTGTTTGAAATCTGTAAAAACCACACAGCATGTATTCAAATCTGCACTGATCTGTCACTTCTCGATCTGTATCTCTGTTCAGCTGCCTTTGTTTCTTAATCATTGTGTACCTCAGTTTCTCTTAAGGATTGACAGCTTTTTCCCACTTAACCAAGCAGTTCTCTGGAGGACACCAGTAGGTTGACTTACAGTTTATC